>JAJOOD010017616.1:0-47021 GCA_029582525.1 Solanum tacnaense | reverse complement strand
TCCCGGTTGTTCAATCATTTGATAACCAGAGTCATTCTTTGATAAATGATCACTATGAGTCAGACTCAATAGAATTTGATCAATCCTATTTTCTGTCGTTAAGGTGGAGAACTGAACCAAGAATTCTCTTTCTTCATCATCAATCGTCTTCCCCAGAGATCTCAGATGAGGGAACCCTGGGAGAGCCGCCGACTCCAACTACCGTCCATGTACGATCCATACTAGATCTGACCAACTGCCCATCCTACCTCCTCTACGTTCTTGACAGCCCATCTTTGTACGAATATGATTTTTTTTGGGCATTTCTAATAATATCCATCCTTGTTCCTATTTTGGCATTTTTCATTTCCGGAGTGTTAGCCCCGATTAGCAAAGGGCCGGAGAAACTTTCTACTTATGAGTCGGGTATAGAACCAATGGGTCAAAGATGCTGAACCACAAAGATAAACTCAACAACTTCGTAGCACTACCTGGAGAGTCTGTGAGTAATTCTTAGGATAGGTTCACTTCTTTCATAAGAGGTGTCCCGTATCACCGTATTGATGATGAATCGCTGAAGAAATACTTATATCGAGGTCAGGATGACAATAGTAAGGCAGCGCTTGATACTATCGCTGGAGTTTCATATGGTGAGTGCACTTTTGAGAAGATTGCAGGGAAACTGGAGATGATTTTTCAAAACAATAAAGTGTGGAGTATTAGAAAGTCAGATACTGGGAGAAACATGTTTGTAGTCCAAGCTATAACTAACCAATCTACTGATGATATTCGTAAGGAGATGGCTCAGATAACGACATAACTGGGGTAGGTCTTGAAGCATGTGAGCGGAAGTACAGAAAAGGTAAATTCGGTCAATTACTTAACCAAGACTCCACCACCACCAGAGGAGGAATATTACTATGAGGAGGGTGCTTATTTGGTGAATGATCGGATGGGGGTTTTCGAGCCAACGATAAATGTTTCAACTCGGATAATTGGTGCCAAGGGCAAGGAAACCAAAGTCGGAACTATGGCAACTACAACCGAGAAGGTCAATATGTCAGGGATGGGAGCTACAATAATGACAACAACTACAACTGGAACAACTATGGCTACATAAACGATCGGGTTGGACCTTATGTTCCTCCTCAAAATTGGGAATCTGGTAATAGAGAGGCTGTAGGTAATATGTCACGTATTGAGGATATGATGCAGAAGATGATGAAGAGGTTTGATGCGACTGATGAGAATCTGAAGGAGATGCGAAATGACTTGTCTAGTATTGGTCAAAAAGTTGATGCCCATGCAGTGTCGATCAAGCATCTTGAGCAACAGATGACTAAGTTGTCCACTACAGTAAACCCATCTCAACCTGGCACACATCCTAGCAAAACCATCCAAAATCCAAAGAATGATGGACATTGTATTGCAGTCACTGCTCGAGAGGGTAAGCAGACTTTTGATCCACCTATGCCATCTTGGGTGGAAGTTGAGGCTAGTGAAAATGATGATGTGATTGAAGTAAACAGAGAGGCCGAAAATGCGACAGAGAAGGAAGTGGCGATAACCCAGAAAGTTGTTCCTATGCCTAGACCTCCACCTACTTTCCCACAGAGGTTAGTGAAGAAGACCGAAGAAAGTAAATACCCCAAGTTTATTAGTATGTTGAAGCAGCTTTCCATCAATGTGCCGTTGATAGAAGCTTTGGAGCAAATGCCTGGGTATGTGATGTTTATGAAGGACTTGGTAACTAAAAACTGGGTCGTGAGTTTCGAAGATGATGATAGGTTGCAACACAGTAGTGCTATTGCTACAAGGTCCCCTGTGCAGAAGAAGGAGGATCCTGGTGATTTCCATATTCCTTGTACTATTGGGTTGCTACATTTTGCAAAGGAACTGTGGAATTTGGGTGCTAGTATCAATTTGATGCCATTGTCTATTTTCAAGAAGTTGTGTTTAGGGGATCCAAAACCAACTGTGATGCGACTACTTATGGCAGAAAGAACTGTGAAGAGGCCCATCGGTGTGCTCCAAGATGTACTAGTGAAAGTGGAGTCTTTTATCTTTTTGGCGGATTTTGTTATACTTGATTGTGATGTTGATTTTGAGGTTCCCATTATCCTTGGGAGACCGTTCCTAGCCTTTGGGAGAGCCTTGGTTGATATGGAGAAAGAGCAGATGAAGTTTCAATTGAACAATGAAGAGGCAACTTTCAATATCTCTAGGTCCATGAATCAGAGTTGTGAGCTCAAATCGGTATCTACGGTGACACATATTGTAGAGATGGTTCTGAGGTGCCCATTGAAGAAAGGTTGGTGTTGATGCGCTAGCATTGGTAATGATGAACTTTGATGGTGATGGGATTGAAGACTATGATAAATTGATCACCGCACCTGATAGGTTTGAATTCCGTTCAACACCAAAGAGATTGGAGTTAGACATGAAGAATCGCGATTCTCCTCCTGCTAGATTGTCTGTTGAGAAGGCATAAAAATTGGACCTTAAGGCTCTACCATCACATTTGAGGTATGTATTCTCAGGGAGAGATGGTACTATACCAGTCATCATTACAGAAGATTTGAATGTGGCACAAGTTGAGGCATTGGTTTCCGTGTTGAAGAGGTTAAAGCGAGCTATTGGGTGGACTATCGCAGACATTATTGGGATTTCTCCTGGTATTTGTTCTCATAAAATTCAACTCATGCCGGATCTAGTATTGAGCACCAAAGAAGACTAAATCCTCATATGCAAGAGGTAGTTAAGAAGGAAATCATCAAGTGGCTGGATGCTGGAGTTATTTATCCCAATGCAGATAGTAGTTGGGTGTGTCCTGTTCAGTGTGTGCCCAAGAAAGGTGGGATAACTGTGGTATCTAATGAGAGAAACAATCTTGTTCCAATGTGGCCCATGACTGGATGGAGAGTCTGCATGGACTACCGAAAATTGAATGCTTGAACAGAAAAGGACCACTTCTCTATGTCGTTCATGGATCAAATGCTGGATTGACTTGCTGGTAAGGGTTGGTATTGCTTTCTTGATGGTTATTCGAGCTACAATCAGATTTCCATAGCTCCGAAAGACCAAGAGAATACCACCTTCACTTGCCTTTATAGGACTTTCAACTTCAAACGGATGCCATTTGGGTTGTGTAATGCTCCTGCGACATTCAAGCGTTGTATGTTGTTGATATTTTCTGATATGGTGGAGGACACTATTGAGGTATTTATAGATGATTTTTCTGTGGGAGGTGACTCTTTTGATCGTTGTCCGGATCATTTGGCCGAGGTGCTTAAAAGGTGTGAAGAGTGCAATCTTGTGCTCAATTGGGAGAAGTGACACTTCATGGTGAAAGAAGGGATAGCTCTGGGTCATCGGATTTCTGAGAAGGGTATAGAGGTTGATAGAGCGAAAGTTGAGGTAATAGAAAACCTTCCACCACCTATCTCTGTTAAAGGTGTTAGAAGTTCTCTTGGGCATGGAGGTTTCTATAGGAGGTTCATCAAGGATTTCTCCAAAATTGCACATCCATTGTGCAAACTTCTCGAAAAGGAGTATAAGTTTGATTTTGATGATGCTTGTCTGACAACATTTGGAGAGTTGAAGGAGAAGTTAGTTACTGCACCTATCATTATTTCACCGGATTAGGGACAACCGTTTGAGGTTATGTGTGATGCGAGTGGAGTGACGCTTGGTGTGGTATTGGGATAGAGGCGACAGAAGATTCTTCATCCTATTACTATGCTAGCAAAGCTCTAAATGTGGCTCAAAAGAACTATACAGTGACTGAATAAGAGCTTCTTGAAGTTGTTTTCGCATTCTAGAAATTTCGATCCTACTTGCTTGGTACTAAGGTCATTGTGCATACTGACCATTCTGCATTGAGGTATTTGATGGCTAAGAAGGATGCAAAACCGAGTTTGATTAGATGGGTGTTGTTGCTGTAAGAGTTTGACTTTTTGGTGAAAGATAGAAAGGGGACAGAAAATCAGGTTGCCGATCACTTGTCTAGATTGGAGGAAGAAGATATGCTAAAGCTTTATGATATGGCTGAAATTAATGATGCTTTTCCAGAGGAACAGGTATTGGCTGCTTCTCATGATCTGATTCCTTGGTTCACAGAGTTTGCTAACTATTTGGCAAGTGATCTGGTGCCATCAGATTTGTCTTTTCACCAAAGGAAAAAGTTTATGCATGATGTGAAGAAGTTCTTCTGGGATGAGCCTTACTTGTATCATAGTTGTGCTGATGGGATTATTCGTCGTTGTGTGCCCGAGTTTGAGATGTTGAGTATACTAGAGGCATGCATTCATCGCTTGTTGGTGGGCATCATAGTGGTATTCGTACTATGCATAAAATTTTGCAGTGTGGGTATTACTGGCCTACCATCCACCAATATGCTCATGATTTCGCCAAGTATTGTGACCGTTGTCAAAGAGAAGGAGGATTTTCAAAGAGGCAAGAGCTTCCTATGAATCTTATATTAGTGATAAAGTTGTTTGATGTATCGGGCATTGATTTTATGGGTCCATTTGTGAGTTCACATGGGATGAAGTATATTCTTGTGGCGGTTGATTATGTGTTAAAGTTGGTGGAAACAGTTGCACTTTCCAACAATGAAGGTAAAAGTGTCACCGCATTCTTGAAAAAGAATATCTTCTACAGATTTGGTACACCTAGGGCGATTATCAGCGATGAAGGTTCCCATTTTTGTAATAAGTTGTTCAAGGCGTTACTTGAGAAATATAGCGTCCGCCATAATGTAGCCATTCCTTACCATCCGTAGTCTAGTGGGCAAGTTGAAGTGTCCAACAGAGAGATCAAGCAGATTTTGGCAAAGACTATGAATGCTAATAAAATGGATTGGTGAAGGAAGCTTGATGATGCTCTATGGGCCTATCGCACCACAATCAAGACTCCCATAGGTATGTCCCCCTACCAACTTGTATATGGGAAGTCTTGCCATTTGCTGGTAGAGTTAGAGCGTAAGGCTATGTGGGCGCTAAAGAAGCTAAATTTTGATTGGGGCGTCGCATGAAATAAGAGAATGAGTGACTTGAATGTGCTTGATGAGTTTCGCCTAAAAGCTTATGAAAGTTCAGCCTTGTACAAGGAGAAGATGAAGAAGTATCATGATCAAAGGATCGAAAAACGAGAATTTGTTGTGGGTGATCTGGTGCTTTTATTCAACTCTAGGTTGCGCTTGTTTCTGGGAAAGTTCAAGTCCAAGTGGACCTGGCCATTCTTAGTTACACAAGTGCTCCCACATGGAGCGGTGGAGCTTGAAAACAGTGAGGGAACAAGGTTCAAGGTAAACAGGCAAAGGATTAATCTAGGAAATGCGGAAAGTGTGCAAGAAGTTGTTGAGGCCTATTGTCTTGATGAAGTCTAATTAATCAAGAGGTATGCATCGTGCTGCCACGTTAAATCAAGCGCTGCTTGGGAGGATACCCAAGATGTATAATCTAGACAACTATAGGTTTTTCTTTTCGGTTTGGTAGTTTTCTTTGTTTAGTTGTTTTTCTGTATCCCTTTAGATAGGTTCTTTATTTTTGTTTTATTGTTGGCTAAATATAGCATAGGGTTCGTGTCTAAAAAGTGTCCAGAAAATGTATAAAGAAAGGCCTAACGGTTGCTACATATGCAGGGTTGAAAAGCAAAATCTGCAGAAAAAGTCTGTTGCAGAGGTCTAAGGACCCCATCGACGGTCTGTAATTCATTTTATGGACCATGAATGGCATCCGTAGATCCCATGTATGTTTTACCGATCTGTCCTATTTTCGGATCGAGTTAGACAGTCTCCGGGCCGACCTTGATGCCGTCTTTGCCACACCCACAGATGAGCTACAATCTGCACCTACTGCTTTTGCTGATGACACTGTGCTCGATGCCTTATTCAGCGATGACATAACACAGCCCGAGCCCAACCGTGCTCGAGGGAAGAGGCACCGCTCTAGTCATATTTCTGACACCACTAAGGATGCTCCAGCTAAGAAGTGGGAACGCCAGCAGAATGAGCAGGCTAGGAGAGCCTCCATTATAGATGAGGAGTTGCGCCAGCAGAGGGCTCGTGAGAGTATTATTGGAGCATAAAGTTTTGGGCCCACCACTGAGGCCATGACTGCTGTGGGAGATGATGTTAGAACCACTAATGGTGCAGTTAGAGTGACTGATAGCAGTACTGATGGTGCTGTGATAGATGAGGTGGGCACTACTAAGGGTGACCCAAGTGTTGTTCCAGTGGGCTGCGGGAAACCGGACCCACCCGTTTATTGAGGTTTTCGGTGCATTTGCGCCACAGGTTTGCTTCACCTTCACCCTATTCTTTATTGCTTATTTTTGTGCATTGGGTACAGTTACACTCTATTTTGTTGGGGTGGGGTAAAAGGATTGTAAGTGATAGGGTGAAGTCTGAGTAACCCAACTCATAAGACTCTCTTGGGGTTTTCTTGCATCTGCTCTTTTTCCCAAAGAGACTGTTTAATTTTTGTTGAACTGGCATGTGTTAGGATTGTATGTGTAGAAGCATGACAAAGAATGAAGCATGATGGCATAATTAAGAAAGAAAAAATTATACCCGTCCAAAATTTGTGATATGTGCTCAAATATGTAGGCTAGAATGAGTTGAATGTGTTGGCTTTGACTATGACATGATAAAGAACCAACTTAAGCTAAAACTTGAACTAGGTAATCTTATAATCTGATAATGAAACTATGTGCCAAGAGTGTGTGAGGATGGTTGATTGTTCAGACAGTTTTGTGCCAATCTAGAACTTGCCCCGTTGGTCCTGCTAGGATAATCTAGGCTAGAAGTTAGGAAGTTATCATAGGCTATTGTTCAAATTAGTCCACTTAAGTCTAAAATGATCTACCCAAATGGTAAAATTATTCCCTTTTGATCCAAATATTTGAGCCTAAAATTGACCAATTCTTTTGATTCACCTAATCCACCTTCTCTTAAAAACATTGTCTTGGCCCCGGTCCCTCCTTGGACATGTGCACCTTACCTTAGGCCAAAAGCCTAAGTTGAGGGTAGCTAAGCCCAAAAGTTACCTTGATCTTAGCCCTGGTCCGACATCGGACATTGTGCACCTCAACTAATGCAAAATGCATAAGTTGAGGGTGGCTATGAAAAAGGAAACCAAATGGAAAAAGGGTATGGAAAGAGTTTAGCGTTCAAAAGAAAAAAAGTATGAAAGAGGATTTGACTTTGTGCAAAAGAAGCAAAACAAAAGTGTTGAAAGAAATAAAAGAAAAAGAAGAAAGTGAAAAATAAGAGTCAAAAAGTCACCTCCATTGTTGCAAAGAAATAAGGGAAAGAGCTTAAAATGTAAGCATGCCAAAAATAGGTCTAGGAAGAGGTAAATAGCCAATGTAATGTCAAAGAGGGCAGAAAGTCACTAAAAAGTACCCAAATGTACCACACCTGACCCTGAGCCAACGTTACAAGCTAAGAAAGTCCTATAGTGATCTTAGCAACTAGTTTGGAGATTCTAAGTAGTGAAAATAAGGGCAAGCCTATGGTATTGAGCACTAACTATACTTGAAATTACTTCTGAGCGTGAGTGTTGAATGAATCGTTGTAATCAAAATTATGTTCATTGTGTGAAAAAGGGATTTCGTTTGAAGTAAGGGCACTAGTTACATTGTCGGAAAGTTGGTACCTTGGTGATAACAAAACAGTGTATGTTGTGTGTTCATTGATTGATCTTTGTAATATTTTGATCCACATGAGTTAGCTTGTTGAGTCTTATAGAAAAGATTTGCACTTGAAAAGAGAGTCGGGATAGAGAGCCATGTGATTGCTTGTGCTAGAATGCTTGCTTCTATACAAGTGTCGTTTGGAGTCTTAGTGCATCGCTTGAGGACAAACAACGAATTTAAGTTGAGGGTGTTGATATATCGTGAGTTTACGATATTTTTGATACATTTCACTTAAGAGTTGTGTGTGTCTAGAGCCATTTTGTAGTGGTATTAATGTGTTTTTATCTTGTTTGCAAGAGATAAGTTTGGACATGGGAGATAGGTGACAGCTGAAGGAATGCTGCAGAAAAAGCCACCAACGGACGTGACGTACGGATTGTAGGTCCATTCACGGTCCGTAGGTGAAGGGCGTAGATGATGGGCAAAGCTTTAAGACGAAATTAGGGAATTCTTGACTAAGTGTGGAACCACGACTAGGATTAACGAACCTTAGTTTGGTCTACGGATTGTACTGCAATTCCTTGAAATGATTCAGAAGAGGTGTTCCAGTACCTGATTTGAAGATACTAAGTGCCAGATCATAGAGGGTGATTCACGGACCGTGGATCGAGTCACGGTCCGTCCTGCTGAGCCGTCAAATGCTTCTGAGAGTTGATGATTTTGTAGTTAGGAAAATTTCCTTAGTCCCAGAGCACGGAAGGGACCTACGGACCATAGGTCAGTCCACGGTTTGTAGGTCAGTCTCGTCTATGACAAACGCATCCAGAAACTTTATTTCCTTATTTCGTTACCTTTTTAGTTGTGACTTGTTTATCTATATATAGGGCATGTAAACCTCATTTTTGGGGGTTAGACTTTATTAGTTTAGTTCTAGTTTTTGGCTCTGGAGATTAACTTGCAACTTTAGCAGTTCTTGATTTCCTGAGTTGGTTTTGAAGATTTTTACTTGAAAATTCAAGTTGAGATTCTGGGTTTCTTCTACCTATTATGTTAGTTCATGATTTCTTCATCTAAAAATATGAATTGTGTTCTTTCTACTATGGGTAATTAAATCCATAACTAGGGTTGTGGGAACCATGAGCGATTAACAATGTATGAATAGTAACTAAGCAATTCTTGAATAGTGTTATTGCATGCATTGATAATTCTTTCATTTAGAATTCTTTTTAATGAGTGCACGCGTTAGAACTCTCCTTGATGCTACTTGCCGGACCAAGGAGGTAGTTAATAAGAAAAGAATTATCAACATAGATTTAGTGTGATACTATCTAATAGTCTAATGTCGATTGGTGTGAGGGTGAAAACTAAGCCATAGATCGATGTGATGTCTAATAGGAGGTAAAGGTAAGGGTTAATAAATTATACACACGTAGCCGGACCAAGGTGCGGGGTGAAATTCTCTAGTTGCCGACCAAGGAATTGGAGATACCTAACTTATCACTTTGCATGTAATAGACTAGGAAAGTATTACTATTACTAGGATTACCGCGTTATGAGCTTATGGGGAACACCTACACCCTAGTTTCTCTCTCATCTTGATAACAACAAAATTTTAAATCTTGCTTACTAATTGTTCACATAACATTAAGAATTTGTTTCACAAATCCCCCCTTCTTAATTATTTGTTTAGGCAATACGTTGACTAAACAAAACTAATCGTGGGTTAAAGTTAAGTCTAAAACATATTTCTCGTGGGATTAACCCCAACATACAAGTTGGGTTCTTTACTTGATAACGATTGTTTACGCTTCTTTAGGGAGGTGTAATTTGAACGTATCAGTAATCTATACACATCCTAAGGGAACCATCTTTCTTTCTCACAAATAATACCGGAGTGCCCCAAGGTGAGACACTTTGTCAAATAAAACCCTTATCTAAGAGATCCTTTAACTGCTCTTTAAGCTCTTTCAACTCTATTGGTGCCATTCTATATGGTTGAATAGATATAGGATTAGTATCTGGGAGAATATGTATATCGAAGTCTATATCTCGCTAAGGAGGGACTCCGGGTACATCATCTGGAAAGACTTCAGGAAACTCTTTTACTATTGAAACTGACTGAATAGGAGGCATCTCAACACTAGAGTCATTAACTCGGACTAAGTGATAGACATACCCCTTAGAAACTAACTTCCTTGCCTTAAGGTATGAAATGAAATGACCCTTAGGCACTGCTAAACTACTTTTCCATTCTAAGACTGGCTCATCTGGAAACTGAAACTTAACAACTCGAGTTCTACAATCAACTGATGCATAACATGCATGAAGCCAGTCCATACCAAGAATGACATTAAAATCTACCATGTCTAACTCAATTAAATCAGCCATGGTACTCTTGTGATTGACGGAAATGGGACAATCACGATAAACTCTCTCTGCTAGAATAGACTCACCAACAGGTGTAGAAACATTAAATGATTCACTAAGTTGCTCAGGAATAACGTCAAAATTCATAGCAACATATGGAGTTACAAAATACAAACTCGCTCTTGGGTCTCTTGGGTCTAGCAAAGCATAAACAGTAAAGTCAAAGAGTTGGATCATACCAGTGACAACATCTAGTGAATCCTCTTGCTCTTGGCGACTATTGATATCACACAAACGGGTTGTTCCTCCGCTAGTAGTGGAAGTATCCCCTCTAGGTGCAGCTCTGTCTAGTGGAGTAACTGAAGAAGACTGGGCTCTATTTCCCCCATTACCATTTCCCTGCTTGTTCTTTGGACACTTGCGCATGAAGTTACCATTCTGACCATACTTGAAACAACTAGTGGAGCCCTCACGACATGTACCTGAGAGGTTTCTACCACACTTAGCGCAGGTAAGAGGCTTACTACCCACTTGCGCCATGCTACCCTGAGAATAAGCAGGTTTAGCTCTGAAATTCTGACTATTGTACTCACATTTTTTCTTAGGTGCAGGTGCACTAGAAGATGATGGACCAGGTCCCTTCTGTTTCTGTTAGAAGGATGATCGGTTGGGATTACTCTTCTGTTGTCCGGACTCATTCCGTGTCTTAGCTCTCTTGTTCTTAAACTCTTCTCTATCCCTTAGCTTATCTTCCTCAACTTGCTGCACATATACCATTAACCTTGAGATATCCATGTCGCCTATCAGCATTACAGCCCTACCTTCCTTACTCGACAGACGAGCCAGCCTAACAACAAACAAGCTCATTCTACTACTTATGTCCGTAACCATTTCCGGAAAATAATGGGACAGTTGAGTGAACTTCAACCCATACTCATGAACACTCATAGAATCTTGCTTAAGTGTGAGGAACTTCCGTACCTTAGCCTATTTCAGTTCTCAAGGAAAGAAACGCCCTAAGAGAGCTTTCTCAAAACAAGCCCAACTTGCAGGTGGTGCATCTTCAGCTCTACCCTCTTTCCACTGATCAAACCAAGTCCTAGCAACATTCTTCAGTTGATATATGCAGCTAGTTCAACTCGCTCGATATCAGCAACATGCATGACCTCAAATACCTTCTTCAGCTCCTCAATAAAATTCTCTGGATCCTCAGTAGCCTCGAACCTATGAAACATAGAGGATTCATCCTCAAGAACTCTCGGATCCTAGAAGTATCAGCCACTTCCTATCTAGCTCCCCTTTGTTGCCCAGCTTTGTTTGTCACAACTTGGCTCAACATCCGAATAACCTCACGAAACTCAGCATTGGTAACTTCTCCTTGAGGTTGCACTTCAGGTGCATTTGGTAACTCTTGTTCCTCAACATTACCTCTACCAGGACGACCTCTGATATCTCTTCGTGGAAGCATGATTATCTGAAAACACGCGCAAGCAAGAATGAAACAAAAACTTTTTAGAGATCAAACTCTAATGCACGAAATGAGTTTGAAAGAAGTGAGAAAATTTCCTAAGTGTTGCAGCCCCCTAATTATAGATGTGGCGCACTTCACACCGATAACTAGGACTTTACAAACATGGCCTCATAGATTCCTTAGGACTCTTGAACTCTGTGCTCTGAAACCAAGTTTGTCAAACCCCGAGCCTACACCCCGGACGTGGCTGGCACTAGAGAACCATTGTTGGCCCAAAGAGAACCCTTGGCATGGCTTACTGAACTCAGCGGAAAACTCTATGCATATTTATAATGATCAAAAACACTATACTCACTTGAATAATAAAATATTGAGAATGCATAAAAGTCAAACATTCAACTTGGCCAAAATGGCAACTCAAGTCTTAACATATGAAATGATAAAGTCAATGAAAAGACTAAAGAACTAACATTTGACTGTGTATGAAGACTCTAATACAACTGAGATGGATATCGGGACAAACCCCATGACAACCTAATGAACTAATAAAGTAACTGAAAGCAATAAAAGATGTCCTCCAAAATGCAAGAAGGCTCACCAACTGACTTTAGAGTGCTCACTGGATCAATGATGCACTGGATGCCGATCCTAGTTACCTGTGTCTGCATTATAATAAGATGCAGGCCAACTGACATCAGTATATTGAATGTACGAGTATGCGAGTTAGAATGCTAACACAACACAGGCTTGAATAGAATCTGAAGAACTTACCTAGCTCAACTCAACTCAATATAACTGAATTCATTTCGATAAAAAGTTGTTTAAAACAAGTGCAATATAAAGAAAAGTTGTTTAAAACATGATGTCAATTCTGTGTGTATGCAAAGATATATATAACTCTGAAATGTATGTAAAAATACAATAAAATTTGTATATAAGAATAAAGTTACTTCTGTGAGAGATTCTCTAACCGACAACCATCACGTAAAAGCTTTTGTGATGATACAACATTTTGCCTCACGCTGCCACGGCCGTCCTATACCTTGCCGAGGGTATAGAACCTGAACTACTATATGAATCCACTAGTCCATGCTAAAAAGCACTAAACAAATCATCTAAAAAAGTATGACCCTTTTCTACCCATGATGGCTATATGGTTTATGGGGGCTATGAGTTGTCTGGACTCTCTCCCATATCGGTGCTCAATACTACTCCCAAAAATATGATATTAGCTCTTATGTTTAAAACATACTTCTTTCTGTGATTTGAGATTAGTGCTCAAAAACATAGCTCAAATGCTATCTTGGAAATCAAAGTTTCCTCTCTTGCATCATTTAGAAAGCGATTACTCTTTTATGAAAACTAGCCTGAAGGCTCTTTGGAAAATGAGGTTTCCTTTCTTGTTTAAATGTGAAAACATTTTAAACCCTTTGGAAATACATAGTCCCCATATACTTTTGAAGAAATGAACTTCAAACTTTACTCTTTAACCTTTACTCAACTTGAACTTTAAATCTTAAAACAAAGTTAAAACACTTGGGAAAGACTTTTGGAAAACTCTAAGAACTTCTCTTAACTTGACTCTTACTTCTCTTGACTTTGATCTTAACTTTCCTTGAATTGGATTATGAGTTCAAGTTTCCTGATCTCATGTTTATGGATGATTTCATGATGTTTAGATGTACCTTAGAGTGTTGGAATCAACTAGAAAATGTAGGTACATTGCTAAGGAACAAATATGAAAGGGTGGGGAACGAATGGGGACAACTGGTGTCCCTAGCGCTCTGAGAGACGTGGGGCGCCAGCCCTCAAAATTCATAGAATAAGTTGGGGCACTCTAGCTGGCGTTTCGCCCCAGAGCCCCACATTTAGAGACTGTTGTGGGGCTCACTGAGAGGCGCGGCGCCCCAGCCCCTTCCCCAGAAAATCCCAAATTTGCTTCTTCACTTTTCAACTCTAAACCCTGTAATTTCAGTTAGTTCTCTCACCAAACACTTAGAATCATTTATAATGTCAATATATTGTAGATTCAAACTGAAATTACACCCGGAAAAATGAATCAAAGCACAAGAAACTTCAACAACACAACCCATAAAAACTCAAATAAAACCTTCAACAATGTTCATCAAGAACTCAATTTCTAAGCTTTCAAAGACTTAAATTTGCTGAATTGACTTATGATTGGTGCGTGGGTGAACTAACCAAATGCTATGTGATCTCACATACCTCGTAGGTATCACCCCTTGACGAAATCCACAAGCCAAACTCGACGATCTTGACAAATATTGCTTCTCTTCTTCTTTTCTCTTCTCTCCAAGCCCTAGCGTATTTTTGTAAAAGCGTAAACTGATCTAATTCTGATTAGACCCTAACTTAATTACCAAAAATGAAATAAAATAATTGGGCAAGGAAAAGACCAAACTACCCTTTCAAAATCCGGATTGGACTTTCCTTATTCCAACAGCCCAATTTCCAAAGGGAATAACTCACTCATACGAACTCGGAATCGTGCAAGCTCAGCGGCGTTGGAAAGATAATTCCAAGAGATTTCCTACCATATCTGGAAGTACCTCTAACTCATCCTGAGATAGAAGTTATGTCCATTTGAAGTTGACCAAAACTCAACTTATTCTAACTTAACAAAATTTCCAGATTTTTATTCTTTCCAAAAAATACTATTTCCAATTATTAGCTTATTCCCAGTTATTTCAAATTACGAGATGTTACATAAATCACAACCATTCACTCCTTATAAATTCTTGGAGATCTCTTTTCGGTGACAATTTGAGATCATTTGAAATTTTCATAAATGATTCATCCCCAATCCATTGATATGTTTCGCCGAAGTTCTTAGCATTGAAATTTAGGTATTGACTTTCTATTAAAGAAGAAAAGAAGAGAACAAATAAATATGTAATTATCTATGAACTTTGCTTCACACATAAATCTTCTATATATAGTGCGCGAGAACTTTCATTTATTTTTCTTATTTTGTTTCTTGTATAATTTGTTTTGTGTTTTAATTTGACAAAGACTTTAAATATACACATTGTTGATTATTTTTTCTAATAAAATAAATAGATAAAGATGTGGGAGAGACAATAATAATAAACAAAAACAAAAAAGGCACATGATTGGGGTAAGATATTTCTTTTTTGTATTTCCATTTCTTATTCTTTTAACATCAAATGAAGAATTAATAGTTTTGCTAAAACATCGGGCATTAACATAGTTCATTAAATTAGGAGTTTTGTAGTTAAGTCTATTGTTTCAAAAATAGATATTCACTTTTACTTAAAATATGATAATATAACCATGATAATAATTATATTTTAATAGATATGTAAGTAAAAATGAACGGAGAAAGTAAAATGTTGGTGGCAAGAGATCTCAATTAAATGAAACACTAGGGTGAATATATCATGAACGTATATTTTCGCCTTCATTGGCTATGAATTGATCCACATATTTTCACTTTTTTATATTTATGTTGAGTATTAATTTTTTAAACTATGAATTTCCTGTTATTTTGATCTAAGAAAATGTTATGTCACAACATACACTCTGTGCTAGCTATATAAAGATGATAAGAAAATAGTGATTGATCATAAAATGATCCTAAATCAAATTAAAAATTCTATAAATAATACTTTCAATTTTGTTCATCTTTTAATTTTTTAATTGAAAAAGTTTAATGTTTTATATCACGATAGAACATCTATAAGATACTAGATATTCTCATAAGACATCATCTATATGATATATATGCGACAAAATAAAGGATAATTTTCTTTAGAACTAATAATGACGTAATATATTTTTCTCTATAACATTCTACTTATAAAAGTATTGACATTCACTATTTAAGTACAGTTTTATTTTTGTAAAATTACATCATTATCATAGCCTTACTCAAATATTAATTGAATAATAATATTTTGTAAAAGATATATCACCTTTGAAGATAAAATATTGATATATTTTACAATCATAACCTCAAGGGAAAAGTTATTGTTGACCATTTTTGTATCTTGATATTATTTTTCTGTTTTGTGGGTTAAGTTTGTTTACCAAATTCAGTAAAGTAAATAAGAATACTACTTAAGAGATATCACTTTCTCCCCATATTTAAATTTTTTTAATGCAATTTGAAAAGTTTCAATGATATCTGGTCATTTTTGTCTCAAAAAACAATTAACTCTATGAAAATCTATATTAATCATTTAAAAGCACTTGTCCAATATTCTTTCACCTATAATTATTTACTAAAATAATTTAATCTAGTAATATTAATTATATTTTACCATATCGTATACTATATGATATGAAACATGATACATCCAAACTTACACCTCAATTAAGAGATATAAACGGTCGAAGTCAATTTATAGAACTCAATGTGAGTTGAAGTCGATCCCACAGAGAATTTCTTTACAAAAATGATTCACTGTCGCGTTTTACTCAATTGTCATTATTATTTCCTAACGAAACAGTTACGGAAAGTAAAATGGGTTTAGCGTTAACACTTTGGTAACCAAAGTTGTAAACTAAATTCTAATTCAACATTTAACAAAATATCAGTTTTGAAGTTGTTTCAATAATTAAATGAAACTAGGATTGTGTTCTCCATAACGTTGCGTTTAATGTTCTTCCGTAGTTGAGTTTAAGGCAATTTACCTCTATAAAATACATGCGAGTTAGCTATATCTAACACTTCTCAGTCTACTCAGATAATCTTCACTCAAGTCCTCTCCGTCCTAGAGTGTTACATGATTTACCCTCTCTTACAATGGTGTTAAGATTCTTTTCTCTCGAACTTAAACCTTGACTCCTTTTCGTCAGACTAATTTAACTTTTTCTTAACTATCATTTTTCTATTGAACAAATGACATATATATGCTCACTCTAATGCGTGCACTCATCAGAATACATGAATAACGAAAGCTAAATTACAAATTGTAAACATAAATCGCCTTTCACTAGTTTTACGAAATTACAATTAGAATTACGTCATGGATCCCACAACCCCAACTGCGGTATTTAGCCACTCATGATTTCCCGTAACTTTGCAGAAGTATGTAATGGAAACAGAATGCGAAAATACTCACAAAGATAAACAAATTGAAAAGCTTGTAGATGATTCGAAAACCGAAATTCAACTTTCAAACATTGATTCAATGTTAATCTCCAAAACCAAAAGCTAAGAATAATGGAAACTTGTTCGTCGTTCAATGTAAGATAAGATAAAAACTAAAAAAACGAACTAATTAATTCAAAAATAATGTTTTGAAAAGAGTCCTACTCAAAGTTGGACTGGAATGCGGGCAGCTTCACTGACAGCTCTACGACCCGTCAAGGGCTTCACGGTCCGTGAAGCCCTTCGTGGACTTCACTTGGACTCACCCAACACAAGCTCTTTAAGACTTGTACACTATATCATAACCACGGACAATACCACGACTTGTGACAATGACCATGGTTCGTGTAGTTGTCTGTGGTCTTCACTAGATGAATTCCCTCTTAAGCTTTGAAACGCCCCTTCACTGCATCATCACCACGGACACTACCACAAGCTGTGACAATGACCACGGTCCGTGAAGTTGTCCATGTTCTTCAGTTGGTTCAATTCCGTTTTCAACTTTCCCTTGCCCATCCACTCGTTCACCTTCACGACTGGCACCACGGACCGTTATGAGGACCATGGTCCGTGAGGTTTGCCGTGGTCTTTACTTGGTCCAACCTAATCTCAACTCCTCCAAGTCTTTATACTGGAAATGCTTCACTACCTGCACGACGGTTCGTGACAAGGACCACGACCCGTTTAGGTGCTCGTGGTTGTCACTTGATCACCATCATCTTCTTCTTTTCTTTTCATTTTTCCGCACAAGCACGAATTTGTCTACATATTCAACAAACACATCAAAGCATACAAAAATACACTCAATTCAAGTATTAATCCTTAGTTTCCAAGCATCAAATGTGCCAAGATTTCACGGCAAATCAACACCCTCTACTTAGAAGCATTACTTGTCCTCAAGTGATGAGAAAGCAATACATTCAGACCTCAAAATATTCAAACACTTTTGAAACTACACAGCAGCTATCTCAAACATAATTTGTATCCAAAACCATGAATCTAACATGCAAGGATCAATATATGACATCTCATTACTCACAGCCGATCATGCTTATGCCTGTGAATTATCAACTAACACAATCTACTCTCGAATGCAATTAGTGTGTCCTCACACCAAAGAAGTCCCTCACTCCTGATAATTGGGACTAAATATTACGCTCACACTCTCAAAGAACTTCTAACACTAACAACAAACTACCATAGGCTTGCCCTTGTTTTCTACGCTCTATATTTCAAACACCCGATATAGGATCACTGTAGGACTTTATCGGCTTGTAACATAGGCTCAGGCTAGGGAATGGATATTTGGGTTTGTGAGTGATTAGCCCCTTGGTTTTCCAATATTTCGTTTATACACAACTCTTTTCTGAGCGATTCCCTCATTTTCTTCATTTCAGCACATCCCAGCAGCCATTATTTTATTTTTCTTTTTCTTTTCTTCTTTTTCTTTTCTTTTCTTCACACTTTTTTATCTGCATTTGTGCTCACTAGTTGAACCTTCTTTTTCACTTCTTCTCGGATTGCAATCACCCTCAACTTAGGCTTTTAGCCTAGTTGTAACATCGTATCTTCGGAGACCAAAGGATATGATATTTACTGGGTATGAACAAAAAATTATTTTTAGGCTCAAATCGGGTTCAAGTGATAAGCTTTTTATTTGGTTGTTTTATTTTTGGATTTTTACTGACTTAACAAAAATGGCCTACTGATCCTTTCCTATCTGGTTATTCTCAGATTTAAACAAGACTACCAGGGCAAGTTCTAGTTTCTGCTCCTAGTGTTAGACTTCGAACAACACTCACATACACATGACATAGGACTACATTCTCCAGTTTCTTGGTTCACCAATTTATTTTTCAAACTATAAATGTTCAATATGTAGGTATCTAAGATTTCATCTAAGGATCCTAATGGTCAAATTTCAGATTAAGGTCCTCATTTTTCACAGACTAGCTGTTGCATAGCTCAGCACACAAACACTGCAAATTCTTATCAAAACAAAAAAAAAATCATTACTATTCATATAAAACACATAGAGTCCACCTCCATTCATCCTAACAACTAGAATTGCAGGTTGCTCCCCACCCCCTCCCCAAACAAAAAGGAATTTACCCTCTAAGTCAATAAAGAAAACAAAACAGGGTTGTGAGGAGGGGTCATACCTACGGCACCCTAGGAATCGGTAGTCGAATCAGCGTCGGCACCCATATCAACGGGTGCACTCTTAGAAACCAGCGCTGGATCAGGTTGGCTACCACTCACCGGGATAGGTGCTCCGCTACAAAAGCTCCAGCTAACACTGCATCTCGTTGTTGTTGTTCAAGTGCTTCTTTTTCTCTAGCGTATTTCCTTGATGCTTTGCAAGCTTTATTTTGTTGCCTTCTTTGTTCTCTGGACATATCAACAAGTGTCTCCTCATCATGTTCTCTCGCTTTGTGTTTTCTCTTGCCGGACTTACTCTTGGGTAGTTCACCCCAGAAATCGTCAAGTGATTGAGTGGAGGGTGCCTGACTGAGCAGTTGCATCAACGAATTTGGCATGACCATAGTGGGTACCAATACTGGCTTTTCGGCTAGTTTAGCAACTTGAGATCGCATTTCAACCAATTGGGATTTGAACTCTTCAGTAGCTACTGAATCAGAACCCTGCAATCGGTCCTGGACAAGTATCTCCAAACCATCCATCCTGTCTTTTAGGATTGCCATCTCCTTCCGCATCTCATTTTTTATCTCTTTCTTCATGGCTAACATATCTCTCTCTATCAGCTGGGGCATCTGATGTACAATCTAATCCACTAGAGTCCTGGTCTGGCGCTAATCTCTAACCAATTTTTCAATGAAAAGCATAGAAATGGTTACATAGGTACCTGAAGCCTCAAAAGACGATGGTGGTGGTTCCTTTGTGGAAGGTTGTGATGACTCCCCCTGCTCTAAACCTCTATCAACATGTGGCATGTCAATTGGTACATGAGGAACAACCGCCAAAGTACCCACACCTCCAGATTTCGCACCAAAGAGATGGTTCGCGAAATCTTTTATTTTAGAAACTTGAGTGAGTATGAATGCTTCATCCCATTTGTCAACCAGCTTGTTTGGGGGAATTTTCCCTTGTCGACATAAGTTCCCTATCATACAGGGAAATGGAAATCCATCCCTCTCATTCAGTGCCTTGTCTCGCATCTTGATCGCTATGATCTGCCCCACATTTACCGGGTAACCAACCATGAGGCGTGCTACCAAAAAAGCCAGTGAAGGAGACAAGGTGTTATCATTAGTTGTCGGTCTCAATTGCGCACGGAAAACAGCTCACCAAATCTTAGCTAGAAAAGATAGTGAAGCTTTTGTAATAAGTGTTGGCATTATTGTGACCCAAAATGCATTCTACTTATCTATGGCAATTTTCTTTGCAATCCAACGCAAGGCCCTCTCTCGAGAACTCTGAATCTCCATTGTAGTATCATTGGTGACTTCATGATGTTTGCCATCAAAAAGGCCAATTGAAGCTAGTGTAGGGTATTCTAGGCCATGCAACATCCTATTAATAGTAGCCTCAGAGATATCTATTGATTTGCCTCGAACTATATTTGAGTTGAGTGGACCCCAGGTAATGGCAATGTCTTTCTATCCACGTTTCGTTGTCTCTATTTCTGCAACAAAGTTCATCAGTGTAGCTGCATAAGATGAATAAAACTCTCTGGCCAGGTGGCTAGAGTATTCTCCAGGTGCATTGTTCATCCAGTCGAACTAATGAAACTGAAATGTCCAATAAATGTCGGGGAATGCTTTGATGTCAGCTACTACCACCCTAGTCTCAGGCATGATTGCTCCCTTCTTGAAGCTGCCATTCTTGATCACAATACCATTGTTGAAGAATTTTTCGGACCGGTTCATAGTACACATGGAACTGTAACAGTCAATCAACTATTGTCTCGTTGCGGGATCGGGTTCATGTATATTCACATAAAACACCATGGTGTCATTGGTGGTGATCTCTTCATCTTCTCCTACTGTACCTACCACTTCTTGTGCTCCAGTTTCAGCTGCTATGTGTACTGTAGTATCATCCTGAGAGCCACCTTCAAACTCTGCATTGCCTCTTGAACTATCATTAGACTGGCTACCTGAACCCGTATTGGATTCACATCCCAATTCTTTACCGCTACCGGAAAGACTGTCTCCCTCTTCAGACTAGGGAGGAGTGTCATGGAGAATTCCCCTCCGTGTCTGTGCTCTAGTAGCCCAAGGTGAGTGATCCTCAATCGTGGTATATATTTTCACCTCGGAGCTACTAGACTCAGAGTCGTTATGACCTTCTGATTGCGAAGCAGTGGGGGAGGCAGGTTTGGTTGCGTTCTTTTTTCGGGGAGCCATAGTTCCTATGAAGTGCAAAACTCCTTAGTTAAGCAAATCAACGAAATGACACAAAATAGGTTACTCAGACTTCCCCTATGTAATTACATCGTGACTCCTTGCCTTAAGATTGTCGTCACCCAATCTATCGTTGGGAAGGGCAACATAATCAAAAGACGAACATAAACAAAAGTACAGAAACAATAAAAATTTACAAAACAAGTAAACTCTACGGGAGCTCTCACGGGCCGTGATCGGTACCATGGTCCATTAAACCCCTCTTGGAATTATCACAGAGTAACTGGGCAATAGTGATTCAACCAAGTACTCTTCACGGACGATTGTACGGTTCGTGGAGTGAACCACGGTTCCTAATAATGCCCGTGAACATAACCAGTGATGGTATGAAATTCCCAAGTGTGGTCCTTGAGTGGTTTCATGTCTCGTAGTGGCTTCCACGATCCATGAAGTCTATCATGGTCTTACACTTAAGCAATTCAACCAGTCATTGTTTCCCCTAACTTCATTTCTAGGATATGGGACCCCCAATTTTAATACATAATAAATGTGTGACTATTAACCCACAATAATTCAACAAGCACAAAGTGAACGAGAACAACATTCATCCAATACACATAATACCTTAATCATACCCACATAGAAATCCCCAATTTTACATAATTCAAACTAACCCACAACAATTTAACATCAACCAATATTATCTATCACATGATCATGCTTATTCAACTAAATCGAAGTAAATCAAACTTGTATTTAGACAAGATCAAACTTATAACAAGTTATGAAGTGAATTACTTGGAAATTAGAAGAGAATTTCGCTTAACAAAGGAAAAGAACTGTTGACTTGAATTCCTTGGCAAAATAGACTTAGGGTTTCGATTATAGGATGATTTTTGGTAGTTTTAATAATGAAAGACCTTTTATTGCATTGCTAATAATTGTTATAGTGGGGAGGAAGGGAAAAGAATTTGACCCTTGGCACTTAGCATGACTTATAAATGATTAAGTTTACGCGTGGGTCGGGTCGGGTACTGGTACTGCTGGGAATCAGATGATGAACCGTGAAGTTACCCGTGAAAGGCATCACGGTCCGTGGAAAGGTTCTTGAACATGACTTAAGAGACTAAAGTTCTTACCTGCGGTTCACGAGAGGCTAGACGGTCCGTACAAATGATGACGGACCGTGAACCCTTTTATGGCAATTTCCAGTAGCTTCCTTTGGCTGTTGCTGAGGATAACGGATCGTGAAGTTGCCCGTGAAGGGCACCATGGTCCGTGATGCTGCTCGTGAAGAGCTGACTGCACCCAGTTACTGCAATTTTTAACCCAGTCTCTCCTGCACACATCAAGACACAATGACTATTAAAAAATAAAGAAAAATAAGGAAAAAGGAAAATACCTATTACAATTACATCTTGGGTTGCCTCCCAAAAAGAGCACAATTTAACGCCGTGGCGCGACGAAAGTTACTTGATTACTCAAACTTCATCAAGTTTACATTCCTCCATAATCTTCATATCTTTTGGAACACCCAAGCATGCCTTGATTTGCTGACCATTGGCTTTGAACCTGTTGCCCTTGTCATTTTGAAGCTCCATAGCACCCGAATGGAACACCTGAGTAAGTTTAAAAGGTCCAGACCATTTGGATCTCAATTTTCCCAGAAACAAAAGAAGTCTGGAGTTGAAAAGCAACACCAAGTCTCCAGGAGTGAAAGTTCTCTTTTCAATATGCTTATCATGATACAGATTCATTCTCTCCTTGTACAGTGCAGACCTCTTATAAGCTCTCAAATAGAACCTCATCCATTTCATTAATCTGATCTAGTCTCAAGTTTGTTGTTTCGCTCCAACTGAGATTCAGCTTCTTCAAAGTCCAGAGTGCTTTATGCTCAAGCTCAACCGCCAAATGACATACCGTTCCAAACACCAATTGTTATGAAGACATACAAATAGGCGTCTTGAAAGTTGTCCGATATGCCCATACATTATCATCTAACTTTCGTGCCCAATCTGCCCGGTTGGCATTCATTGTTTTTGCCAAGATCACCTTTATTTCTCTATTGGACACCTCTACTTTTCCACTGGTCTGCAGGTGAGAAAGTGTTGAAACCTTGTGTTGTTTAACCCCAAATTTGGTCAGAAGTGCACTGAATACCTTGTTGAAGAAATGGGAACCACCATCTCTGATGATAGCTTTGGATGTGCCGAACCTTGAGAAGATATTCTTCTTCAGAAAACCAGCAACCTGTTGCCATCATTCTCAGGCTAATCAACTGCCTCGACCCATTTGGAAACATAGTCTATTACAACCAATATGTACTTCTACCAATAGGAGCTCACAAATGGGCTCATGAAATCGACTCCCCACACATCAAACAATTCCACCTCCAGAATAGGTGTCGTGGGTAACTCGTGGTGCCAAGAGATAAGTCATTGTCGCTGGCACTTATCACAACTCCTTACTATGTCCATCGCATCTTGATGAATTATGGGCCAGTATTACCCACACTGAAGTATCTTGTGGGCTGTCCGAGCACCTCCATGATGATCACCTAATGTAGACGAGTGACAGGCTTCTAGATTATGCAACATCTCAAACTCAGGGATACATCGCCCGATGATGTTATCCGCACATACCCTATACATATAAGGTTTATCTCAAAAATACATACCCACATCATGCAGCAGCCTCTTCCTTTGCTGAAATGTCAGCACCTCCGGCATCAAATCACTAACAAGAAAGTTCGCAAAATCAACAAACCAAGGAATAAGATCAAGAGTTGCAGCCAATACCTGCTCATCTGGGAATGCATTATTGATTTCTAGTTCACACCCTTCTTTCTTTTCAGCCTCCAACCTAGATTGGTGATCAGCCACCTGATTCTCACAACTTCTCATATCCTTAACTTCAAAATCAAACTCCTGAAGAAGTAATACCAATCTGATTAACCTTGGTTTGGCATCTTTCTTTGCCATCAGGTACCTCATAGTTGCATGATCCGTATGGACTATCACTCTAGTACCCAATAAGTAAGCTCTGAATTTCTCGAAAGCATACACCATAACCAGTAGTTCATGTTCAGTAACTGTATAATTTTTTTGTGCTCCATTTAGTGACTTACTAGAATAGTAAATTGGAGGGAACATCTTGTTGCGCTTTTTCCCCAACACTACTCCTAAATAAGTACCACTTGCATCACACATTACCTCTAATGGCTCAGCCCAATCTGGGACAATGATCACGGGGGCAGAAATCAACTTCTCCTTCAGGCATTTAAAGGCTCTAAGACATGCTTCATCAAAAATGAATTTCACTTCCTTCTCCAAAAGCTTGCACATGGTGTGTGCAATTTTTGACAAGTCCTTGATGAAACGCCTATAAAATCCGGCATGTCCTAAGAAACTCCGAACACCCTTCACAAAAATAGGTAGAGGCAACTTTTCAATCACCTCAATTTTGGCCTTGTCGACCTCTATGCCCTTTTGTGAGACCTTGTGCCCAAGGACTATCCCTTCCTTGACCATGAAATGACCCTTCTCCCAGTTTAGAACTAGGTTGGCCTCCTCGCATCTATGTAGGGCCCTGCTAAAATTTAGCAAATAGTCATCAAAAGTATCACCTACCACTGAAAAATCATCCATGAAGACCTTCAAAGTGTCCTCCACCATGTCTGAGAAGATAGACATCATACACCTCTTGGAATTTGCTGGTGCATTACATAGTCTAAATGGCATGTGTTTAAATACAAAGGTTCCATAAGGACATGTAAAGGTAGTCTTTTCCTGATCTTCAGGAGCAATTGATATCTGGTTGTAGCCAGAGTATCCATCTAAGAAGCAGTACCACCCTTTTCCAACCAACCTGTCAAGCATCTGGTGCATGAAAGGCATCAGGAAGTGATCCTTTAAGGTCCACTTGTTCAGCTTCTTGTAATCCATGCATACTCGCCATCCAGTGACTGGCCTCTGCGGGACCAACTCATTCTTGTCGTTTGCAACCACAGTCATACCGTCCTTTTTGGGCACACATTGCACTGGGCTGACCCAATGACTATCAGAAATGGGGTACACTACCCCAACATCCGCGCACTTGATGATCTCCTTTTTTACCACCTCTTGCATAGGTGGGTTTAGCCTTTGTTGGTGTTTAATATTTGGGTTGCAGTCCTCCTCTAGTTGAATTTTATGGGTGCATATACCTTGAGGTATCCCGATGATGTCAGCAATGGTCCACCCAATGGCGCTTTTGTACCTAATCACACTTTGATCCCAGCTTGAACCTTTTCATCATTCAAATTTGCAGCCAAAATCACAGGTAAAGTGCTATTAGCTCCCAAAAATACATACCTCAGGTGACTGGGTAACTGTTTCAGTTCCAGCACAGGTGGTTCCTCAATGGATGGTTTTACTAGAGGACTTGGCCTATTTTTCAAATCCAGGTCTAATTTCTTTGGAGAATAAGATTGTGCTCCCACACCCTGCAAAGCATTTACGGTCTCTACATAGTTAGACCGGAAATCAGCTTCAAAATTCATCTGCACTACAACTAAGGTTTCAACAGCTAGCCTTTTTTCAATTGTTACTCCCATTTCTTCTTCATCAAAAACCTCTATCGCAGACACCACATTCATGTCATATGGCTGCTTCATTGACCTGCAAATATAAAACATTACTTCTTCTTTGTTGAGTCTGAATTTCAGTTCTCATTGCTCAACATACCAATGCTTGTCCCGTGGCCAGAAATGGTCTTCCCAAAATAATGGGAACCTCAAAATCTACTTCGCAATCCAAGATAACGAAGTCTGCCTGAAAGATGAACGTATCCACCTTTACAAACACATTACATAGGATGCCCACATGTCACTTCATTGACCTATCTACCATCATCAACCTCATGGCTGTGGGTTTTCGAACTTCTAACCCCAGTTGCTTGTAGATGGCTAGCGGCATCAAGTTTATACTGGCCCCTAGATCACACAAGGCCTTTGCAAATTTGATTGATCTGATAGTTCATGGTATAGTGAATGCACCCAGATTCTCCTTCTTCTGTACCAGAGACCTGGTGGCAATAGCATTGTAGTGATGAACATGGTTACTCAAGTCAATACATACATCTATCTTCATTGTAACCAAGACTTTCATGAATTTGGGATATCCTAGTATCTGCTCTAGCACTTCCACCTGTGGGATATTCACCGATAGTTGTCTCAGCATAGGGATGAATTTATCAAATTTCTCATCATTGACTTTCTTTTTAAGCCTTTGAGGGAAATAAGGAGGTGGTGTTGGGATCTGTTGTAAAGGCATGGTTCCCTCAACCTCTTTTTCTTTTGCTCCTGCTGGTTTGACTATTGGTTGACCATCCTTCAAGTCATCTACTTGTTCAACTTCATCCTCCTCTCTTCCAGCTTGCTCCAACAGCTACTCATGTTTAATACCTGCAGAAATTGGGTCAGTAAGAATCATACTACTCCTGGTGGCAATATCCATGCAATGCCCGCTCTTCTTGGATTTTGGATCGTGTCACTTGGTAGTGACCCATTCTTTCTCTGATTTAATGAGGCTATAAGTTGCCCCAATTGTTGCTCAATTTGCTTGATGGAGGTGATATGAGAGTCTACCAGTTGACTCATACTGGAGAAATCACCTCTCATCTCTTCACCCCTGCATCAATTGATTCCAATTAATGGAGCACCTTGGCTAACATGTCTTCCAGCATAGACCCGCTGGAACTACCACTTAACCGGTCGTTATTACCCGGGAGCACATAGACACCACTGCAATCATTTTTGTACCCATCTCTATTCTGCCAGTTTCCTTGCTCTCTGTTTTCTGGCCTATCATATTGTCCTTCCGTTGAGTAGTTCCGACTTATATTTCCACAATTGTAACCCTGGTTTCCCGAGTTATACTTCTGAAACCTCCTTGGTTGCCCAGGTAATTAGCCTCCTCATCTAGATTGATGTCCTGATCTTCATACATGTTTGGTTGTCCTAGAGCATTTACCTTTTCATACTATGAGACAATATGCCTCATGAGTAGATCTTTTTGGGTCCTGATGTGTGCCATGTCCTGATCCCTTTCTTCTTCTCTTTTCCTTTGTTCAACTGAAAGTTCAAATGTGTACCCAAGATCTACTACTTCTGCATCCCTGGTGTACCTGTTATTCTTTGGCACCTCGTCCATCAGTTGCATGCTCTCTAAGAATGGCTTCCTCATAAATGATCCTCCACACACTCCATTAGCAACTGGTTTAGTAACAAAATTTAAAGATCTATAAAATTCTTATTTTAGATGTCTCTCAGTGAGAGCATGGTTTGGACACTTCTTCATCTTTTGGCTAAATCTCAACTAGGTGCCATGCATCGCTTCTCCTGGTAGCTTCTTATGGGCAATTATCTCATCTTTCATCTGACGCTCTTGATTCCAGAAAGAATTGTTCCAGGAAAGCTTTCTTCAGTTCCGTCCAAGTCCTGATTGAGTCATCAGGAATCTTATTCAACCAATTTGTTGCCTCTCCAGTATGAGACAATGGGAATAGCCTCAGACTCATTGTTGTCTAGCTAACTCAAGGAATTTCTTGCGATTTGTAGATCGCCACAAAATTCCTCAGATGCTGGTTAGTATCATCACCCGTTGCACCACTGAACATACCTTTCAGATTCAGCAGTTGGATCATAGTGCTGGTGATTGTGAACTTAACACCTGGAGGTAGTACATGTAACACTATTGCTCCAGTCGCTCCAGCTCCATCCAAGTATAAATCATCCTCTTTATACATCATGTGAGCTGGTGGTTGTGGTCTACACCTTTAAGCTATTAGTTGGCGGTGGGGAGGAATGATTCCATCCACTGCTACATTATCGTCCACTGCCTTAGGTGGGTTGTTCACAACATTCGGGTGAATACCGCTTGTGACGGTTTCAGCTTCCAACCCAAATCTCTGTCTCAATGCCTCAAGTTCTTGTGCGTTCACCATCTTACAGCTTGTTTTCCGATGTTCTGGATCATAGAGGACTAATGGGGCTCCCTTACTTCTGGTATTTCACATACACAGTCGAATTCACCTGAAAAGTCATAGACAAAGAACAAGACGTAAAATTCAGAAATCTAACTACGCTTAGAAGAAAAGCTAGTAAAACACTTCTGAATTGAAATTCCCCGGTAGCGGTGCCAAAATTTGATACGTCCAAACTTACACCTCAATTAAGAGATATAAACGATCGAAGTCAATTTATAGAACTTAACGTGAGTTGAGGTTGATCCCACAGAGAATTTCTTTACAGAAATGATTTCACTGTCACGTTTTACTCAAATGTCGTTATTATTTCCTAACGAAACAGTTACGGAAAGTAAAATGGGTTTAGCGTTAACGCTTTGGTAACAAAGTTGTAAACTAAAGTCTAATTCAACAATTAACAAAAAAATCAATTTTGAAGTTGTTTCAATAATTAAATGAAACTAGGATTGTGTTCTCCACAAAGTTGCATCTAATGTTCTTCCGTTGTTGAGTTTCAGGCAATTTACCTCTACAAAATGCATGTGAGTTGGCTATATCTGACACTTCTCAAACTACTCAGATAATCTTCAGTCAAGTCCTCTCGGTCCTTGAGTGTTCACGATTTACCCTCACTTACAATGGTGTTAAGATTCTTTTCCCTCGAACTTAAACCTTGACTCCATTTCGTCAGATTAATTTAACATTTTACTAACTATCATTTTTCTCTTGAACAAATGACAGATACAGGCTCACTCTAATGCGTGCACTCATCAAAATAAATGAATAACAAAAGCTAAATTACAAATTGTAAACATAAATCGCCTTTCACTCGTTTTACGAAATTACAATTAGAATTACGTCATGGATCCCACAACCCTAAGTGGGGTATTTAGCCACTCATGATTTCACGTAATTTCGCATAAGTATGTAATGAAAACATTACGTGAAAATACTCAAAAAGATAGGTAAATTGATATGCTCGGATGATTCAAAAACCGAAATTCAACTTTGGAACTTTGATTCAATGTTAATCCCCCAAACCAAAAGCTAAGAATAATGGAAACTTGTTCGTCGTTCAAGGTAAGATAAGATAAAAAACAAAAAATGACCTAATTAATTCAACAATAGTGTTTTAAAAAGAGTCCTACTCGAAATAGGACTGAAATGCGGGCAGCTTCACGAACAGTTTTACGACCCGTCAAGGGCTTCACGGTCCGTGAAGCCCTTCGTGTCTTCACTTGGACTCACCCAACACAGGCTCTTCAAGACTTGTACACTGTATGATCACCATAGACACTACCACAACTCATGACAATGACCACGGTCCGTGTAGTTGTCTGTGGTCTTCACATGATGAATTCCCTCTTCAACTTTCAAACGCCTCTTCACTCATGGGCACTACCACGACCCGTGACAATGACCACGGTCGGTGAAGTTTTCCGTGGTCTTCACTTGGTTCAATTCCTTTCTCAACTTTTCCTTTACCATCCACTGGTTCACCTTCACTCCTGGCACCATGGACCTTTATGAGGACTGTGGTCCGTGAGGTTGGCCGTGGTTTTTACTTGGTCCAACCTAATCTCAACTCCTCCAAGCCTTTATACTGGAAATGCTTCACGACCTACACCGCGGTTTGTGACAAGGACCACGACCCATTTAGGTGCTCGTGGTTGTCACTTGATTACCATCATCTTCTGCTTTTCTTTTCATTTTTCCGCACAAGCACGAATCTGTCTACACATTCAATAAACACATCAATAAGGTGGAAAGACCAAAGGTTCAGCAATTCTAAAATTCATTGAATAGACATTTATTTGCACGTAATCTACTAATTATTTGGAAATTCCAAAGGTTCACCAATTCTGAAATGCATTGAATATGCATTTATTTGCACGTATTCCACATTGTCTTGATTCACTGTAATACAATTCTTATCATTTATTAAAATTTAAAAGGAAAGTTAATGAATTACTATTTTCCCCTACATTATTAATTAAATAAAAAATTTAATCTAAATAACTATTGTTCTCTATATCTTTTAATCTTCCTTATAATTTCACCTACAAAAGTTAAACATTGAAGAGAATTACTAACTTTTCATTTTCTCTTCATTATTACCTCATTTATTGTATTTATTTTGAGATGTTATGAATAGTAACAAATCAACAATTTCAAAACACTATAAATATTGAAGAAAATACTTGGTAAGGACATAGAAATACCAACAGAAGGTCTCTTCTTTTGACTATTTGATTTTTCGATGAATTACTTATATTTTTATTTCTATTTTGATTTTGTTTGCAGGTTATGTTTGATTTAATTTCTCCTCCAACATCTAAACCATAACAATATAATAAGGTAACGATTTCATCCAATTTATACTTTTCTAAATATAGATTAAATTTATAGTTTTGATTTTTGTTGTTGGCCTCATATATTGTTTATGTGTATGTATCAAGTTCAATATTTTTCTAAAAAATATGTATATATCATAAATTAAAATTACTCATTACAAATAAATAAAAAAATGTACTACATATGTTATTTATGACTGAAACCTACATGTAAATGCAATTTGTAATAATATTATTTATGCGTATGTTGTTTTCTTCCTTAAATATTTATTTTTTATAATCTCTCTATTAGCCTTCTTTAATTTAATTTTCTATAAAAAGATTATTGCCGTAACATTTATTTGATATTGTTGCATTTTAGTACTGATCATTACACACATGTCCTCATAGAATTTTAATCGTTCTAACAAATTTATTTAAAAAAATGTATAGATATACACGTGCAAGACACGTGTCCAGTAACTAGTTCAAAGAAAAGTGCAAATATTTAAAGTTGTTAAATATTGTATTTATTATACTTTTACGTGGTTTTCAAATATATAAATTTTATTTCAAAAATATAAATCTTATTTGTAAAGAAAAACGTGTATTACAAACTAGTATATATAGTAATTGTTGAACATCAACAAATAATTTCATTACATCCATAGGAAATGGCTACAAATTATGCATATAGTATTACTACTTAACAATAGCCAAAGAGAAAAACAAGTAATGTTTCGTGGGTATTGACGCTTCACATTTTAAGAGTTGATTTGACGATCTTTTAAAATTAAAATTAGATTTGACTAATTTAATATTTTAAAATTAAAATTTTGACTTCCAAAAACTTTTGATTTCTTTGATTAATCAAGAAGAAGCTTGGTCATCACTTTCATCGAACACTTTGTCTGCAACTTGAAATAATTATAATTAAATTTGACCAAAGAGGACAAGACAACCTAGAAGATGAAAGAGATACATACTGACAAAGTGATGAAGCATAGGCAAATAAAATCGATGAAAACTATGAGAAGTGTTTATGGGGTCCTTATCTATAATAAGTCTAGGCTAAAATCATAGTTCCACTTGAAATAAAAGCAAGCGAGAACTGATTAAATTGTCCATGCAAAGAAGCAGGAATGTCGACCATCAACACCTTGATGGTAGAGACCTCTATATAGTAGTAATATGCTGGTGAGAGAAGGGAGAAGAAACACATCATTTTCAAACTCCAATTTTTAAATATTATAATTTGACCCCTCTAACTTGATTAAAGTTTAAATGAATTTTCTTTTAAAAAAGATAAAATTAACTAGGGCCCACTTGTCCCTTTAGTGGTGGTACATACGAACCTAATGACATAGTTAATAAGGCTTTATTTGATTTATATGAATATGATGATGTTGTGCAAAATTCGGCGAATCTTATACCTAACAAGATTTATGATGTAACTATTACTTTTGCCCGAGACGGGGTTGTTGTTTTCGTAAATGCAGGTCTACAAAGGGAGAAAGAAAAGGTAAGCATTGGAATGACGGCTATGACTAGCTTGTGTCACAATATCAATGTGACAGTCCCATAAAGCTAATGTAGAATTTTAAGAAAACTATTACTGGATTGTATGTGGCAATGTACTACAATCGACGTCAATTCATTATTTTTAATGTTTCTAATTCAAAATTGACCATGAAACTTTGATTTCATTTGGCTAATGCATTCTGAAAAAGAACAAAGAGAACCTTGGCTTAAATTTTCACCTGCTTTTTAGACAAGGTCATTTATGTAATTTTTATATATTTTTCTTTTTAATTTATTTATATTATTTTTTTATTCTTTTTGGATATTTGCAAATTACATATAAAAAACTCTACAAATCACGACAATTAACAATTTAAAATATTTAAATTTTAAAAGATAAAAAATTTGGTTGACTCACAAAATTCTATCGGTGCCACATAAGTTGAGACAAAAGAAATAATAAAGATTATTTGCAAATGACATAAAAAGCGCTATAAATCTCAATAATTAACAACTTGAAATATTTGAAAAATATATAAAAACTTGGGTTGATTCTTTAAATTCAATCTGTGCACCGTAAATTGGAATATAGATAGTAGTAAGTATTATTTGTATATATAATGTAATTTTCCGCCCCCAAAGACATCTAATGTTGCACTAACATAGCTTGTATTTGCTTACCATTATGATTGTCATAATTCTTGAACTATGTCTTTGTCCATGAGAAGGTACGACATGAAGGCGAGTTTGAATTTTTGCATAGATCGGGACCTACTAGTTAGTTTGGAAATTGGGACTTTGCGCCGACAGATATCACAATTCATTTTTCCAGATAACAAAGGTTCGGTCCAGCTTTTGCAAGGACACGATGACAGAATTATTGCACGGAAACTCAATTGTTATCTAGAAGAGAAACTCCCTTGGATTCAATATCATGATCTTGGAATGCTCGGATGGGCTTAGTTGACATTACTTAAACCTACTCCTCCAAATTTTTGTCTCACCAGGTGGTCCGCCGGTGACTTCGCCAAGGGTCCAACTCAGTGATAGGAGTTATTTAGCCTACAAAAAGGGTGGTGTTGCCAAGGAGAAGGCAAAGAACAAGATCATTATTGTTCATGGCTTTGATAGTTCCAAAGACTTGATGTTGCTGATATCCCTAGTATGAAATCTCTTAAAACTCCATATTTAGCGTATTCATTTTAGTATCTATTATGTATGTTATGACCAAATGTGCTTGCACCTGCAATACGGTTGAAACTCAGAAAAATCTTGTTGAGTCCAATTGGACATAACATACATAATAGATACTAAAATGAATACACTGAATATGGAGTTATAAAAGTTTTCATATTTGGGATATTGGGAACATCAAGTCTCTGGAACTATCAAAGCCATGAACAATAATGATCTTGTGCTTTACCTTCTCCTTGGCAACTCCACCCTCTTTGTAGGCTAAATATCTCCCATCACAGAGTTGGTCCCTTGGAGAAGTCACCGGAGAACCATCTGGTGAGCCATAATCTTTTGGAGTTGGAGGCTTAAATAATGCCAAATATGCCAATCCGAGCATTCAAACTGTAGTTTCTGTTGCTATTAGTGAAATCATAGCTGAAAAGAAAAGGGATAAATTAGACAATAGTTGAATACGTTGAAAAAACTTTTGTATACAAAAATATTAGACAATTCTTACACTGTGTTCTATAAGTACAACAGACAATCAAAGGTTTCAGTATGATATAAAAACTTCCAAATTTCAGGAAGCCACAGAATGACTTTCCTTTACCAAATTCTTGTTTACCTGTACCTAAATTATTGTGTTTTATCAAAGTAAGATTAGATAACACAAAAAGGATATTCTCGTCGTTCCTTAAAAACAATGTTAAGGTACTAGCACCGTTGTCTACTATTCGACATGAACAACATACCTAGTTTAATCCCACAAGTAGGGAGGTAGAGAGAATATTTCCGATAGACCTTCAGCTCAAGTAAAAGCATTCCAAAGCAATTTGAAAAAAGAAAACAATAGGAATGAAGAAGCCAAGACAAAGTACTTAACAAGGTATGGTAGAACATACTAAAAAAGAATTAGTAACTACAATAAAATAATATGATAATCGAAGTGCAAGAAACATTAAATTGTAACACCAGTGGAATACCAAGAACCTCCCAGAGTAATACTACGACTACTACAACTCTCAACTATCTAACTATACCTCTACCCTAATCCATGTCCTCCATACTATTCGATTGCTATTTCTATAAATCTGTTGGTGTTTTTTTTAAAATGGGGTAGCACAAAAAGATCGAAATGTCTCTCAATGGATTGAAATAGGTTCTAATAGCTTTCAATTGATTTCAATGATTTTCTTAAGCATTGAGGGACTTTATATAGCCAACAAGAAATACATAATCTGCATATATTGAAATTTAAACAACCTAAAATATCTCAACAACATAAACAAACTAACTAAAATTCAAAATTCATATTTATTCAAACTAAATAACTTATTTTGCTAAAAGTTATTGTAGTAACTTAAAGCAAATTTCAAAAATCCTCCTTTTCTTTAGTTACTGTATTTTTAAAAACTGCTCCTCCTCAATTTTTGCTCTTTCGGTTGATTCTATTGATTATTTTTTAACTTGCATATTTTTAGGATATTGACGATCTCTCTCCTCTCTTCTTTTGATTTCGATCTTAAGAAACACCTTCCATGATATTGTATTTTGTAGAAGTTCTTCAGAAAGTGGTTTTATTTAGGCAATGGTAGGATTTGCAAAGTATTGTTGGGAGTATTTTTCTTCCATCACAACAACACATATGACATAGGTTATTAAATATGATTTCATTTTCACTAACCAAATCTGATGGATTTTGTCAGTGAAACTTTTCTGGGCATTCAAAGAGAGACTGTTGCTTGCCATTTTTTTGGTTAAAAAGTTGGTTTAGAAAAGCATGTGCGTTGAAAAGTGCACTTGTTGAAAAGGTAGCCCTGATGGGTTAAAATGGGTAGCCCTGACAGGTTAAAAATGTATCCCTTACGGTTAAAAAATGTATGGTAGTTCATTGGAAGATTTCACAGATGCCCTAAGATCAATGAAGTTCTTGATACCACTATTGGTGTTTTTTAAAAATGGGACAGCACAAAAAGATTGAAATGTCTCTCAATGGATTGAAATAGCTTTCAATTGATTTCAATGATTTTCTTAAGCATTGAGGGACTTTATATAGCCAACAAGAAATACATAATCTGCATAATTTGAAATTTAAACAACCTAAAATATCTCAACAACATAAACAAACTAACTTAAATTCAAAATTCAAATTTATTCAAACTAAATAACTTATTTTTCTAAAAGTAATTGCATTAGCTTAAAGCAAATTTCAACAAAATATCATTGCCACATAAGCAGCATACATCAAGTCAAAAGAAGAACTTTATGCATTCCAAAGCCCTTTTTAAACATCTACCAAGGGATTAAAAAAACTAACTGCAGTCGAGGGATGGCTATTGATGAGTCCACAAATTGGACTAATTTAGGGCTACGATTTAATAGGTTTAGTGTCCTCAAATACATATTTTATCTCAAAAACTGATAAAATACCTTGAGTTTCAGGTATTTAGACTTGGAGACAAAGGCATAGACACAGTTGAGCAAAAAGGAACAAAGGAAGCTGAAAGAACGGAGAAATGATGATTTGTGGATCGCCGAAGCCATTCGGCGTGTCGCCAAATGATCTCACCTCACTTTTTATTCCAGTGTGTTCAGCCCTGAATGAAAGGAGCAATCGACGTATCGCCGAGCAGTTCCATGATGAATTACTAGGTCTTCTAATGATCCAAAACACGACAATGCTTAAGGCTAACACAAGACGGCGATGAACTACGCCAAAGGGAGAATCGCCGACTCGGCGATTTCGACTAATGTCGCCGAGTGATCCGCTGCAGCACAAATCTTTAAAAACTATAAATACTCATTTAATATCAGATTTTTAATATAGAATTTTTTAACATAGATTTTTGAGCTCTAAGTTTGGAGAGGGTTTTGAAGAACTTGAAGATTCAAAGGGTTTCAACTCCATGAATTTGGACTTGAGTCTTGTGGATTCTTCATTCTTTTCTAGTTTTGAGACTTAAATCTTTATACCCATCTGAATGCAAACTCATTTTGGTATAAATTTCTATCTCTTTTACATGTCTAGCTAAAACCCCAATTCTTGGGGTATGATTTTGTGAATATGGGTTATATTATCTGTTGGGTTTTGCTTGTTGATGGTTTATTTGTTGTGTAAATGTGATTTCATTTAGTAGTTATGGTAGCACTTAATGAAATTGTAGTGGCAAATACGATTTCACCTTTGTGTTTTCGGCTTGCTCGAGAGAGAGGTTGTAAAACTAAGACTACTAAATTGATGACCAGTGGGAGTGGATCGACATGAGGTTCAGCTTGAGAGAGCGAACCCTAGTCCTTCACCCACACACTCAGCTCCAGAGAGTGAGTGGGCTAAGGCGGAGGTTGTTCTTCATGCGGCAAGTTGGTGTAGAGGAACCCATTTGATTCGGGGTAAGTTGCTCGAGAGAGAATTTACCCCCACTACAGTCTAGCCTAGCCATAAATACTCAACGGATTTACTATCAAAAGCATGTACCCAATAATCTAGTCTAACCCATATTCCTATCACATCCCAAGAATCATGTCTCCTTGATTAGTACTCTTTGCATTTTTGCTGATTTTACTCTTTACTTGCTTACAAACCCCTATTGATAATTGACGCTTGCGTCACTCCTTAGATTTAACATGTTTACATTCGATAATGTTTTTAGCTATGACTAATTAGAACTTAATTTTATTTTTCTATTAATTCTCAAGTCTACTCCCTTGGGACTCGACCCCAACCCTTGGTTGGATTACTTTACTATTGTACGATCATAGACACTTGCATTGGAAGTTGTGTTATTTGAGAAATCATAGTTTAGTAAAAAATTTGTTCTTCTTAATCATAGTTTACTCACTTAATTTTTAGTTTTGTTTTGAGTGTTTATGTGTCACAACAGGACATATGAGTGCAAACAGGGAGAATAGCTACCAAACGGGTAATCCAGCGGGTGGTGCTCTTCATCGAGATGACATCGATGATGATAATAGTGTTTATAACCCTTCCTATGTGGGTGAGATAGGTGCAATCTGCATGTCACAAGAAAATGGAAATGCAATGTTTGAAGTTACTAGCGCGACACTCCAGCTCATACATTCAAGAGGTTTATTTGGAGGGTTAGAGCATGAATATTCACACGAACATATACAAAGTTTTGTGGAAGTGTGCACCCCTTTATCGTTCAAGAATCTATCTCAAGGGTCCATACAGCTTCGCTTATTTCCATTATCATTGATCAGGGGAGCTACTAAATGGTTGGCTAAGCTTCCAAACAACTCCATCAAATCATGGGAGGAGCTGGTTATGGCCTTTCACGAAAGATTCTTTCCTCCATCAAGAATGATGAAACTGAGGGACGACATTCAGAATTTTAAGCAAAAGGAGGGTGAATCAATTCACGAATCATGGACAAGGTTAAAGAGATTTTTAAGTAAGTGTCCAACGCATGGACTTCCAGGTGAATTGGTGCTCCAATACTTTTACCGTAGTCTCAACTCGATTAATAAAGGGATATCTGACCAATTGGTGCAAGGAAGAATAATGTTACAATCATTTGAAGTAGCCTCATTTCTCCTAGATGTTATGACTAAGGTAAACCAGGCATGGTACACCAAAGATGATCAAGTTTCCCCACTGTGCTTCAGATTAACACAAGAACAACTCGATAAAGAAAGGGAGAGAGACGAAAACATCAAAAAGATGTTGTCTCAAATGAAAATTCTACAAGAACACATGAAAGGGACATATGGAGTATTTCGAGTTGAGGAGGGTTCTTCTTTTGGTTAATCAAGACCGGGGGAGAATGAACATTGGAACTCCAAAAGATACGAGGAGGGTTTCCACCCACGCTATCAATAGCGGGGCGGAAATCAAGGTTGGAACTATTGTAGGAATGAAGAACCAAGGAGATATTAGCAAGATTGGGCTGAGCAGGATGATCATAAGGAGGACCATACTCACTTGAGTGAGAGCCCGAAATCTAAAGGGAGTGCAAGTAGTCCTCGGGTAAATGATTTATTGTCACACATACTCGACAAAGTTGAGGGCTCTGATGATTTGCTAAAAAGGATGAAAGATGACTTTTCATCATTGAACAGTAAAGTGAATTCTCATGTTGAAGCCATCAAAATGCTGGAAGGTCAATTGAGTTTATTATCAGCTCAATTAACATCCAAAACACCGATGGAAGATATTAAGAGAGTTGGTCGTAATTACCCGTAGCGGAAAGGTGGCAATAGGGAATGTGATGGAAGATGAGGATCCTCAAAATCATGAAGAGAGTCCAGGTATGGAGGAACAAGAATTACCTATTCGACTAAACCTTGCCAAAGAACCACATGAGGAAGCGGAGCAACAGGTTCAAGTTCAAAAAGTCATGCACCCTTTACCCAAGATACCTCCACCTTTTCTCCAACGCTTGAAAAAGATGAATGAAGACGAGAAGTTCAAAAAATTCTTTTCAGTGTTCAAAAATTATCCATTAACCTCTCTCTGGTGGAAGCATTGTTGGAAACGTCGAGATACGCCAAATTCATGTAAGAGCTAGTTACAAAGAAAAGGAGCTTGGACTATGAAAGTATTGAAGTACCCTATAGTTGCAGCACAATTATGACAAAAGAGCTAATCACTAAGAGAAAAGATCTTGGGGCATTCACCATCCCGTGCATCATTGGTATGCTCCAATTCGCTAAAGCTCTATGCGATTTAGGAGCAAGCATCAACGTAACTAGCGTGGGTTATCTAGTGGGGATACTATATGACATCTTGGTAAAAGTAGATCGGTTCATCTTTCTCGCTGATTTTGTGATTTTAGATTGTGAGATCGATGCTGAAATCCCTATTATTTTGGGAAGACCATTCTTATATACCAAGAGGGCATTGGTGGATGTCGAAAACAGGAAATTGAAGTTCCGGGTGAACAATGATGAGGTAAGCTTCAATATTTGCAAATCCATGAAACAGCCAAGCAATATCCATGTGGTGTCAACTGAGGATGTTATAGATGAAGCGGTGGAAAGTGTGAGCCATTTGATTCGAAAGAATGAACCCCTTGAATCTGTGCTTGCTAATTATGATGAATCTGAAGTTCAAGGCTATGATGAAGTGGTAGCTGCCTTATCGGGATTAGGAGTATATTCAAGGAATCCAATCAAGTTGGATATCGACCTGAAAAACAGAGAATGTCCTCCTGCAAAGCCATCAACTGAGGAACCGCCAAATCTGGAATTAAAAGCACTACCCTCTCATCTCAAATATTTCTTCTTGGGAGCAAATAATACTGTACCAGTGATTATTGCTGCTGACTTGCTTGAAGGGTAGGTGAACTAGTACTGCAGAAACATATAAAAGCTATAGGATGGACCAGAGCTAATATAGTGGGCATACCTCCTGGTATCTGTACGCACAAGATTCGGCTTGATAATGAATGTAAACCTAGTGTGGAACATCAATGGAGATTGAACCCACCAATGCAAGAGGTAGTGAAAAAGGAGATTATCAAGTGATTAGACGCGGGAGTAATCTACCCGATTGCAGCTAGTAAATGGGTAAGCCCGTTACAATGTTTACCAAAAAAGGAAGGTATCAATGTAGTCCCTAATGCAAAGGGGGAACTCGTGCCGACTAGACCTGTGACTGGGTAGAGAGTATGCATGGATTATCGAAAGCTTAACTCATGGACCGAAAAGGACCACTTCCCATTGCCATTTGTGGACCAGATCCTTGACAGGTTATCGGAAAGGAGGTGGTATTGTTTTTTAGATGGGTACTCCAGATACAATCAAATCTCTATTGTGCCTGAAGACCAAGAGAAACTACTTTTACTTGCCCTTATGGAACATTTGCATTCAGAAGGATGTCATTCGGGTTATGTAATGCCCTAGCGACATTTCAGCGTTGCATGTTGTCTATTTTTGCGGATATGGTCGAAGACTCTATGGAGGTATTCATGAATGACTTCTCAATCGTAGGGGATACGTTTGAAAAATGCTTGACACACTTAGGTCAAGTGCTCCAAAGATGCGTGGAAACAAATATGGTTCTAAATTGCGAGAAATGTCACTTTATAGTGAAAGAAGGGATTGTTATCGGGCACAAGGTATTGCAAAAGGGGCTAGCAGTTGACAAGGCAAAAATTAAGGTTATTGATAAACTACCCCCGCTGATTTCAGTGAAGGGTGTTCACAGTTTCTTGGGGAATGCAGGGTTCTACCGAAGGTTCATTAAAGAATTCTCAAAGATTGCACAGCCACTATGCAAACTCTTGGAGATGGAAGCGAAGTTCTATTTTGATGACACTTGTATGGCTGCATTTCAGTGTCTGAAAGAGAAAGTAGTATCCACTCTGATTATCATCAGCCCTAATTGGTTTGAATCTTTTGAAGTAATGTGTGATGCTAGAGGTATGGAATTGGGGGTAGTGTTGGGCCAAAAGCGCAACAAACTATTTCACCCAATTTATTACGCTAGCAAGACTCTAAATAGTGCCCAACGAAATTATACGATCACTGAACAAGAGTTGCTTGCAGTAGTCTATGCATTTGAAAAGTTTCGGACATACTTGTTAGGCACCAAAGTGATTGTACAAACTGATCATGCTGCACTCCGTTACTTGATAGCAAAGAAAGATGCAAAACAAAGATTGATATATTGGGTGCTACTATTACAAGAATTTGATTTTGAGGTAGAAGATCAAAGAGGCTGCGAAAATCAAGTGGCTGATCACTTTTTGAGGTTGGAAGGAAGGGAAGATGCTAAGCATGAGGTTGGCATAGACGACTACTTCCCCAATAAACAGGTGTTTGCAATATCTCTCAAACATACACCATGTTATGTAGATTTTGCAAATTACGTTATGAGTGGACTGATGCCGGATGAGTTGACCTTTTACCAACAAAAGAGGTTCATGTTCGATGTTAAAAAATACTTTTGGGATGAACCATACCTGTTTCGAGAGTGAGTTGACCATGTCATTAGATGGTGTGTTCCTGAAGAAGAAGCTGTAGAAATTCTCCATGCTTGTCATGCATCTCCAGTGGGAGGTCATCATAGTGGTATTCGCACCGCTGCTAAAGTTCTCCAAAGTGGATATTACTGGTCATCCCTCTAAAAGGATGCACATGAATTTGCGAAGAAATGTTCTCAATGTCAATAACAAGGCGGAGTGTCTAGAAGACACGAATTACCTCTCACTCCTATTTTAGAGGTCGAGCTATTCGATGTATGGGGGATCAATTTCATGGGCCCATTTGTGACCTCATTTGGAAATAAATATATCTTGGTGCCTATAGATTATGTTTCCAAATGGGTGGAAGCCATTGCACTTCCAAACAACGAAGGAAGAAGTGTTGTCCAATTCTTGAAACGTTACATCTTTGCAAGATTTGGCACTCCTAAGGCAATTATTAGTGACGGGGGATCCCACTTTTGCAATAAGTGGTTTTCAATGGCACTGAGAAAATATGGGGTGAAACACAAGGTAGCAACCCCATATCATCCCCAAACAAGTGGCCAGGTCGAGTTATCAAATCGGGAGATCAAAAGCATCTTGGCAAAGACAGTGAATGCCAACAGAACTGACTGGTCTAGGAAGCTCAATGATACACTATGGGCATATCAGACTGCTTGCAAAATACCTATTGGTATGTCCCCATATCAATTGGTTTTTGGTAAGGCTTGTTATTTGCCCGTCGAGTTGGAACGCAAAGCCTTGTGGGCATTGAAAGATTTAAATTTGGACTGGTGAAAAACTTCAAGGGTAAGGGTAGAGCAGTTGAACGAACTGGATGAATTTAGACTCAGATCTTATGAAAGTTCAGCCATTTACAAAGAGAAGATGAAGAAATGGCATGATGCTCAAATACTCAAGCGGGACTTCAAGGTGGGAGATCGGGTGTTGCTATACAACTCTCGACTTAGACTTTTTCCCAGAAAACTCAAATCTAAATGGTCTGGACCTTTTAGAGTAACGTGAGTGTTCACCAATGGTGCCATAGAAGTTGAAGATCAAGAAGGATCCCCATTTAAAGTTAACGGTCAACGTTTGAAATTATATTTTGGGGAATGTCAAGAGATTTCTTTGGTTGAAGAGGTGTATCTGGAGGATGCTTGAAGGAACTTTTGCATTGTGCCACGACGTTAACTAAGGCGCTGTTTGGGAGGTAACCCAAAACCTTTTATTGTTTTTTGTTGTTTTGATAAAATAATGGTATGTTAATTGTGCAGGAAAAAGTGTGGGAAGCATTTGGAAAGAAATAGATTGGCGAGGGAAATGTCGATTGGCGAGTCACCAAACTATTAGGTGACCCGACTCACACCGCTGTTTGATCCGACCCAGCTTGGGTTTGGGGTCTGTAAAACACGGTGGTCCAAAAGAAATGATTGGCGAGTCACCGATCAGCTCGACGACCCCAATTTGTATCGCCATTTGGATCCCCACATTAACTGGGGGATTCTGTAAAACTCAGCAAGGAAGGTGATTGCTCGGCGTGACGCCGAATGGTTTGGTGCTCATGACTAATGTTGCCGAATGGGTAAGAACTGGATGGTTTTTCAAGCAAAAGGCTTAAAAATTTCAATTTCCTATGCTATCCCTCATTTTCAAACTTTCCAAACTCGCACCTAGTTTTATTCTCAATATCGCTGCATCTTTATTGTGTTTTGGTTATTAAATTGTGCTTGGATCTGGATTGCGTTGCCGCCTAGCATCTCAGTAGCCTCTTAATCAGCATCCAAGGTTTGTTTCTGAGCCCTACTTTCCTTTTATCAAAAGGTGTGCTCAAATGCGATGGCATTACTTTGATGATGTATGTTGGTCCTCTCTGGTAGGATTATATTTTTTGTTTACTTTCTTTGATTTAATAATATTGACCGTACTGGGTTGAATAGTTAATTCCTGAAAATTGTGCCCTATAGTGGATGAGAAATCGGGGGTTATGCTTAAGTGTCGTTGGGTCGAAAGTAGGCACGTTGGGTCATTTGGCGAGCTGGGTCGAGCTCACCGAACCACTCAGTGGTTCGCCTAAAGTCCCCTCTCACCTTTAACTCAATGTTAAATATGATGTTGAATTCTGTAACTTTCAGCGAGAAGCATGTTGTCGCCAAACGCATTCGGCGCCTCGCCGAAAGGCTTCCTGTTCACCCTTTGTTTGCACCCTTGTAATCTCTGTGCACTACACTCGGCGCACCGCCTAAGTAGTTGAGCGTTTCGCCAACTAGTTCGGTGAAATCATTCTGCAATTGAATGGCTTTGCTTTTGTTTAAATACTTTCTAACTTTTTCTCAAAGCTTTGTAGAAATGGCTAGTCTGAAAGTAGCTTGAAGAGAAATGCCACCCCGACAAATAAGAGCGAAAAATTTGAGGAAAAATACAAAGGCAATAAATCCTCCCAAAACGGATAATGAGGGCAAGAACCCCAGTACATGCAAGAGAACAAATCCATGAGACGCCATAATTCCCTCGTGGAGACGTGGATTCCTCACAGCTATCCACTCCTTTCTGGCGGCTCATTACTTGGACAATCTCAGTAAGTCAGCTGCCGCTGAATCTTTTGAAGAGGCTCCGGGGACCATTATCAAATTCTAGGCTGACACATCGAGCATTGATGCCCCGATAGATGGAGAGACTACGTAGACAGGATTCCTCTTTACCTCCCTCTCTGTCTTTCTTTATTTTACATTTTGGATTCTGTGTTATTTGCATTTTAGGACAAATTTCTTTTATTTGTGGTGGGGTGAGGCCCACCTTTGTGTGCTATTTGTGACTCATTTTTTTATGTATATATTTGGGCTGTTCTATTTAAATTGTCTTTACACTGCTTTCGTGGAAGGTTTGAGCTTGTGGCTCCGTGTTTTAAATTATAAAATGATTTTGATCCTTCTGAAAAATTTATGCCACCCCTTCTGTGTTGAATATGGTTGTTCCTTCGCAAATTTGAGTATCGGTTCCAATCAATACCGATGACTTGGATAGTGCTTATAATCAAACACACATGAATGTGCGGCTACAATAAGGCCAATTGAAGTTGCATAGACAATATGTGAACTCTTTGCATCTCGTTGTGACTAGCTAATGATCAAATTGATTCTCTTGTGATGACCGTTGCACACTAGCGAAAGTGTGGAGTCTTGTTTGACTTTAGTGTCGATGTCTTTGGTGATGAGCTTACCTGTGAACTATGCATGATGGATCCTAGAATTTTCCCCGTTTGTCTAGTCAACAAAGTGATGCTTTCTCTTGACATGATCTTAGGCAACTTCTAAAAGTGTGAGCCAATTTGACATATACCACTTTTGTGACCTACCTTGTGAGTGTGTGAACCGCTTTTGAACACCCCTTGAGCTTTACGTTCCTTTAGAAGAAACTTGATGAAAACTAGGCCTTTCTTTATCCATCACCCATAATCCTCATTATGTTGTGGCTAGTTGAATAGCCAACTTAGGCTTTTGGCCTAAGTTAGGGTGTGGTGAAAAGATAAGGGCAAGTCAAGAAGTACAAGGAAAGTCTCCTCTTACCAATGGTTTCTGGGAAAAATGGAACGCCTCCATAAATATATATAAAAAAAAGAGGAGAAAGAAAAAGTAAAAGAATGAAAAAGAAATTTGTGGGATAAAGTACAAAAGAAATGGGGTTTCCAAACAATCCATGGGAAGTGAATAATAGGATGACTTATGATGCACTAATGAAAATGATGAAGGCAAAGGAAAGGAAGTGTTGAGAGCACCACATTTCACGAGGACAAAAGTAACTGAGCCTAAATGACCATACCTTTGCGCTCAGCCCCGTTACAAGCCTTGAAAGACCTTAGTGATCTTGAGTGAGTTGAAACAAACACTAATTGGAATATATGGGCAAGCCTATGGGTGAAAAAGCATGCATTGTCTTCTTCTTTTTGAGTGTGAGCGTTGCATCTGATTACGGAACTTTCAAATGATTAACCCATTGTGTGTGAAAATGGAATCATTCTTTGTGTGAGGGCATTTGAACACTATAGTTGAGCTTGAACTTGCATTTGAAGCAAGTATTGTGAACACGAGATTCTTTGATAGTGGTGAGTCACAACTTGAATCTTTCAGTGCACATTAGATCTTTGCATAAGTAAATTGAGTATTGTTGTGTGCATTAATAATTGAATCTTGTGTAGCACTATTTAAGACATCCTTTTTGAACTGCTGAACCTGAGTTTTACTTAAGGACAAGCAAAAGTTTAAGTTGGAGGTGTTGATAAGTCCACAAATTGGACTTATTTAGGGCTACGACTTAATAGGTTTAGTGTCCTCAAATGCATATTTTGTATCAAAAACTGATAAAATACCTTGAGTTTCAGGTATTTAGACTTGGAGACAAAGGCATGGACACAATTGAGCAAAAAGGAGCAAAGGAAGCTGAAAGATCGGAGAAAGGAAGATTTGCGGATCACCAAAGCCATTCGGCGTGTAGCCAAACGATCTCACCTCGCCTTTTGTTCCAGTGTGTTGAGCCCTGAATGAAAGGATCAAGTCGGCGGTGAAAAGGAGCAGTCGGCATGTCACCGAGCAGTTCCGCAATGCAGTACTAGGTCGCCTAATGATCCAAAACACGACGATGGTGAAGGCTAACGCAAGACGGCGATGAACTACACAAAAGGGCGAATCGCTCAGTTGATCGGCGATTTCGACTAATGTCACCGAGTGATCCGCTGTAGCACAAATCTTTAAAAACTATAAATACTCGTTTAATATCAGAATTTTAATATAGAATTTATAACATAGTCTTTTGAGCTCTAAGTTTGGAGAGGGTTTTGAAGAATTTGAAGATTGAAAGGGTTTCAACTCCAACAATTTGGACTTGGGTCTTGTGGATTCTTCATTCTTTGCTAGTTTTGAGACTTAAATCTTCATACACATTTGAATGCAAACTCATTTTGGTATAAATTTCTATCTCTTTTACATGTCTAGCTAAAACCCCAATTCTTGGGGTGTGATTTTGTGAATATGGGTTAGATTATCTGTTGGGTCTTGCTTGATGATGGTTTATTTGCTGTGTTAATGTGATTTCGTTTAGTAGTTGGGGTGGAACTTGATGAAATTGTAGTGGCAAATACGATTTCACCTTTGTGTTTTTGGCTTGCTCGAGAGAGAGGTCGTAAAACTAAGACTACTAAATTGATGGTCGGTGGGAGTGGGTCAACATGAGGTTTAGCTCGAGAGAGTGAACTCTAGTCCTTCTCCCACACACTCAGCTCGAGAGAGTGAGTGGGCTAAGGTAGAGGTTGTTCTTCATGCGGCAAGTGGGTGTCCGAGAGGAACCCATTTGATTCGGGATAAGTTGCTCGAGAGAGAATTTACCCCCACTATAGTCTATCCTAGCCACAAATACTCAACGGATTTATTATCAAAATCATGTACCCAATAATATAGTCTAACCTGTATTCCAATCACATCCCAAGAATCACGTCTCCTTGATTAGAACTCTTTGCATTTTTGCTTATTTTGCTCTTTACTTGTTTACAAACCCCCATTGATAATTGACGCTTGCATCACCCCTTAGATTTAACATGTTTGCATTCGATAATATTTTTAGCTATGACTAATTAAAACTTTATTTTATTTTTCTATTAATTGTCGAGCCCACTCCCTTGGGACTCGACCCCAACCTTTGGTTGGGTTACTTCAGTATTGTATGATCGTAGACACTTGCATTGGAAGTTTTGTCTTGATTACGCAAACATCAGCTATGCTATACATTTTCAAACGTACTGTCACGACCCGGGAGCACCCCCTAGTCGTAACCGGCGTACTCGACCTCGAAGAGGTCTAATACAAGCCTCTTAGCATTCATTCATCGCATAGACACAAAAACCATTGAATTAAAAACTTTCTTTACAAAGAAGACAATTAAATAAATAAAAAAAGGAAGCGGAAGACTTTCTAGACTTTATACATGATGTCTCAAAACCATCTAATACTTTAGAGTACAAAATTTGGGACTAATCCCATACACAACTTGAACAATACTAGAAATACATCAAAAGGAACATGTAGGGTATTGTCCTCGAATCTATGA
>JAJOOD010017615.1:0-61318 GCA_029582525.1 Solanum tacnaense | reverse complement strand
AATGTTTTATTGGTAAAGAAAGTTTTAAATTCCTTATGGTTTTAGTGTCTATGCGATGAATGAATGCTAAGAGGCTTGTATTAGACCTCTTCGAGGTCGAGTACGCCGGTTACGACTAGGGGGTGCTCCCGGGTCGTGACACATACTCTGCGCTACATCTTCTCCTAATGTAGGTTCAAGTTCTCAAATTCCAAATCACGCATAGATCGGTTCCCGATCATTAGTTCAGCAGCATCAGTGGCGAGTCCTCATTCTTCGAGGATGATTGACATGATTATCCTCTTTTGCTTTTAGTCTTAGTTTCAGTTTTTTCTAGATTTAGCTGGGGCATGTCCCAGCACTTTTATTCAGTTTGAAGCTTATTTGAGACATGTTTAGATTCAGCTTTAGCCTTTGTGTTTTAATTTTCAGTTGGTGTTAAACTTTTAGTATTTATACATTCAGATTTAGTAAGGGTATTCCCCATCATTTCAGTCTATCTTACGATTAAGCATCCGCAGAGTATTTTTTTACTTCAGTTAATCTTTAGTATTCTTATGATATGCCAGCACGGTTAGCTTGCGGTCATTCGTGATCCTAGGTCCCGTGTCCGCGTCCTAGGGGTATATTCGGGGAGTGACAAACTTGGTATCAGAAAAATAGGTTTAAGAGTCCTAGGATGTATAAAACGTCTCACTAAGTAGAATCCTTTGTGTTTGAATTTTCAGTTGGTGTTAAACTCTAAGTATTTATACATTCAGATTTAGTATGGGTATTCCCCACCATTTCAGTCTATCTTACGATTAAGCATCTGCAAAGTATTTTTTTACTTCAGTTAATCTTTAGTATTCTTATGATATGCCAGCACGGTTAGCTTGCAGTCATTCGTGATCCTAGGTCCCGTGTCCGCGTCCTAGGGGTATCTTCGGGGAGTGACAAACTTGGTATCAGAGCAATAGGTTTAAGATTCCTAGGATGTATAAAAAGTCTCACTAAGTAGAATCCTTTTAATGGGTGTGAAGTGCACCACATCTAATGAGAGGGAGGCTACAAAATGTTTTAGGAAAACTTCACTCTCTATCTTACTCTTATCGTGCGTGAGGTGTGATCCAATGTCTCGTTTCAACCTCATCGTTATGCGTTTCAGTTCTTGCCTCCTCGTAGAGCTTACGCAAGGAATTCCAATGCCTGCAACACTATCGTAGGTCCTCCAGTTCTAGACCAAGATGTTTTGAATGCAGAATTTCCAAATCCTATTAGGCTTTAGGCTCAGAGTGTGACCAACTAGAACAATCACCGGGCTCCAGTTCCTGTGAATTCTAGTGGTGGATCAGTGAAAACCAGGGTTCGAGATTTTTTTAGGATGAATCCTCCTGAGCTTTTAGGGTCACAAGTTTGTGAGGACCCACAGAATTTCATTGATAAGTTTAATAAAATCTTTGGAGTAATGCAAGTGACTGGTAATGGAAGGGTAGAGTTGGCATCCTACTAAATTAAGGATGTGGCTCACATATGGTATATTCAGTAGAAAGACAACAGGGGCTACTTTGTCTTTTGTAACTCCCTATATAGAAGTCAACTTCAATGTTATTCCAGAAACTCTTTCAGAACCCTTCTCAGTCTCTACTCACGTCGATGACCGAGTTATAGCTAGACGGGTATACAAAAATTGCCCTGTCATAGTCTCCCAGAAAGTCACCGCAACAGATCTTGTATTATTAGAAATGATATATTTTGATATCATTCTAGGAATAGATTGGTCACATTCCCGTTATGCCTCAGTCGATTGTAGAACTAGGATCATTCATATTTAGTTTCCAGACGAGGCAATCCTAGAATGGAAGGGTAGTATCTCAGTGCCTATAGGTTGATTAATTTCATACCTTAAGGCCACAAATATGATATCTAAGGGTTATATCTATCATCTAGTTCGGGTTAAGGACTCTAGGTCCGAGACCCTAACTCTTGAGTTAGTTCTAGTAGGTAAAGAGTTCCCAGAAGTGTTTCCAAAAGATCTTCCCACTGTTCCTCCCAAAAGGGAAATCGACTTTGGTATTGATCTCCTTTTATATACCTAGCCTATTTCTATTCTTTCTTACATAATGGATCCAGCTAAGCTTAAGGAATTGAAAGAGCAGTGGAAAGACATTCTACATCAGGGCTACATTAGACCCAGTATTTCCCCATGGGGTACACCAGTGTTGTTCGTGAAATATAAATATGGTTCTCTCAGAATGTGCATTAACTATAGGTAGTTGAACAAAGTCACAATCAAGAATAAGTACCCTATCTCCAAGATTGATGACTTGTTTGACCAACTTCAGGGTGCTAGTCATTTATCAAACATAGACCTCTAATTTGGTTATCATTAGCTCAGAGTCAGAGATAGTGACATTCCGAAAACAACCTTCATAACTCGGTATGGTCAATATGAATTTGTAGTTATGTCATTTGGACTAACCAATGCTACTGCAGCTTTCATGGATTTGATGAATAGAGTGTTCAAGTAGTATTTAGACTTGTTCGTTATCGTCTTTGTTGATGATATCCTCATTTACTCCAGGAATGAGAAAGAACATGTGAATCATTTGAGGGTTGTAATTTAAACTCTCAAAGATCGCTAGTTATTTGCTAAGTTTAATAAAGGTGAGTTTTGGTTACAGTCAGTTGCTTTCCTTGGGCATATAATGTCTAGCGAAGGGATCCGAGTGGATTCTCAGAAAATAGAAGCAGTGAAACAATGGCCCAGACCTATCTCTCCTAAAGATATCGTAAGTTTCTTGGGTCTAGCGAGTTATTACAAAAGGTTCGTGGAAGTATTTTCAGTCGTAGCCTCTCCATTGACTAAGTTGACTCAGACAAAGGTTAAGATTCAGTGGTCAGATGATTGTGATAAAAGCTTCACAGAACTGAAAACTAGGTTGACTACAACTCCTATTTTGACTCTACCCGAGGGTTCAGACGGTTATGTTATCTAGTGTGATGCATCCAGAGTCGGCCTAGGTTGTGTGTTGATACAACCATGTAAGGTTATAGCATATGCTTCTAGAAAGTTTAAGGTGCATGAAAAGAAATATCCAACTCATGACCTTGAGCATGCAATAGTGGTGTTTGCACTTAAGATTTGGAGACATTACTTGTATGGTGTTCAAGTAGATGTGTTCACAAAACATAATAGCCTTCAGTATGTGTCCCAAAAAAAGTTGAATATTCACCAGAGGATATGGCTAGAGGTCCTCAAGGATTATGATATGAGTGTGCATTACCATCCTGCTAAGGCCAACATAGTAACAGATGCTCTTAGTAGACTATTTGTGGGTAGTGTAGCACATGTTGATGAAGAAAGAAAAGAGCTTGCAAAGGATGTTCACAGGCTTGATCGCTTGGGAGTTTGCCTTAGGATCATATCAGAGGGTTGTGTAACAGTTAAGAATATATTAGAATCTACATTGGTAGCGTAGGATAAAGAAGAACAAATAGTGACCCTATACTGCTTCAATTGGAAGATGTAGTTCATCAATAGAAAGTAGAGGATTTCTCCCAAGGGGGAGATGGTCGCTTATCTGTTCCTTAGGTGGATGAATAGGTTAAACAACCTTGATTGGGCCAGATTTTGCTTATGAAACTTGGGGGAAAAAATTCAGCTCGTCAGAAACAGACTTAAGACAGAAGTCTTATGCAGATGTAAGGAGAAGGAACTTAGAGTTTGGGATAGATGATTGGGTTTTCCTGAAAGTATCACCTATGAAGGGGGTGATGAGATTTGATAAAATTTGAGGAGTAAGTCCGTAAAGGGAGCTACTTGGGAAGAAGAAGAGTTCATGAAAGGAAAGCATCCTCATCTCGTTCCTTCCAATTCCGTTTCAGCATGAGATAATAGTTTCCCCTCCAGTCTTTCAGTTTACTCTTGCGTAAATTTAGTCTTAGTATCATGTTCCTTCAATTGTTCTTGAGCTTTCAGCATATTTGCATATTCTTGGAACTCAGTTCCGTCAGATATCAATTTTTATTACTTAGTGGTAGGGATTGCAACTCCTTCCGTCCATACCCAGCTAATTTAGTCTTCATTCGAGGTAGAATGTTCCCAAGGGGGAGATATTGTAACACCTCAGCTTTCAAAATGAAGAAAATCCTAGTTTTCAGAAAATATGGTGCCAGTACCAACGGAACCACCCACGGACCATAGGTAGGACCACTGACCATAGGTGTGGTTCCGTCGTTAAGGCCCAAGTCTTAATAGTCTTTGATCCCACCCACGGTCGACCAGTATGGTCTGTAGATCTGATCGTAGGTGAGGGTCAACAGCCAGTTAGAGGGAAATTGTTGATGGATACAATTCAAATGGTCATAACTCTTACCACAAAAGGAATTAGGTATCCCATGAACCACCTAATGGTAGAGAATCGAATCCTCTTTCCAATACCATTGAGTTTTCTAAAATCCATCTCCTAGTAAAAAATTACACTCGTTTTAGTGAAGCCCTATAGGGCAAACTTAACTGATGGACTCAAACGACGGCCGGTAGATCAAACGACGGACCGTCGTTCCTTCCATGGATGAGCTTTGCCAGAATTAAGTTACGGTCATTTTGGTCCTTTTCCTTATGCGTTGGACCCCTAAACTACATCGTTTAACCCATAAACTACATAGTTTTGGTCATTTTAAGCCTAGCAACTTAATTAGAACTTATTCTATTCAACTCATTCAACAAAAAGTCATCAGGTTGAACAAAAAGAAGGAGAAAGAGTCGACCAAACCCTAGTCAAGAATGCAGAAGGTTTTCATCAGTTTCAATCCCGAAATCAAAAGATTTCTCTATGGAATTCGTCACCAGGTATGTGGGATTTCACTAGTGGGTTCCTTTCACCCATTAGGTCCTTAGAATTCAGTCAGATTCTTGATTCCCTTCATATTATCTAGACCTAGGGTATCTTGAATGTTAGAAAATGTTGGGTTTCAACTGTTAGAATGATCCAAATCAAATTTTCATGAATTCGGTATTGTTTTGTGTAGATTGTTTCATAAATTCAGAACCCTAGATGTGTAGTTCTTTTAGTTCATGAATTACACATGCTAGGTCAGTTAAAAAGATATAGATGCTCTAATTTAGAACATCACATTATCAATATATTTCATCATGAACCTTATTTTGAAATATAAATCTTCAGAAACTTCTTAAAGCCAACACTTGAGTTTTAAACTGAGTTTTGAGAAAGTTAAGATGAGTTTTGAGAACGAGCTTTCAAAACATGATTAGTTTGATAATCGAGTAGGCCATCAATATATGAACAATATGTTATCTAGATATACCATCAATGTTTATGCAGTATGACTTCCCGAGTCATGAATGATCATAGTATAATATGATTTTGAATTGTTTTCGAGAAAGAGTTTTCAAGTATGAGTATCTGCATATCAGTATTTTGAGCTATTCAGTATTTCAGTCATAATGTATCATATACATGCCTCAGTTAAGAATGTTTCATTATCAGCAGTGAATGTTGCATCTTCAGTTAGCATTTCAGTTCTTGAGCTATATAGTATTATAGAAATTAAGTCATAAATTGTTAATTACATAATCAATTGGGAGTAGGCTTAGACCGAGTGGACTAGGGTTCAGCACACCCGAATATTCCCAGAACTACGTGCGCCCGTAGGTTGTATGTCCCCTCTGTTGGCATCAATTTTGGTGATCATGCTAGTCATGTCTCTATACCTTTGGCAGGGTATATTGGGTCCTCTTGGTGGGCGTATACATCGGACTCTACATTTAGCTCATGTTGTTTTATGTCGGTTATTAGTAGCTCCCTTAGCGTCAGATTCTATTGGATTAACCACGTCATCAGTGACAGTTCAGTATTCTGTCTCCGCATATTATAAAATTGGTCATTGCATTTAGTCAGTTCATGTTCAGTATTCTCAGTTTAGTGTCATGGTTATCTCTTATCATTGCTCAGATGTATGCTTTGGTTCAGTTATGATTATATGTTTGTTCACCTTTATTCTATCATGCATGCTTAGTACCTTTCAAGTACTGATGCATACTCTATGCTACATCTTCTCGTTATGTAGGTTCAGGTTCTCAGATTCCAGATCACGCATAGATCGGATCCCGATCTTCAGTTCAGCAGCATCAGTGGTCAGTCCTCATTCTTCGAGGACAATTGACATGATTATCTTCCATTGCTTTTAGTCTTAGTTTCAGTTTTTTCTTGATTTAGCTAGGGCATGTCCCAACACTTCTAGTCAGTTAGAGGTTTATTTCAGACATAGTTAGATTCAGCTTTAGCCTTTGAGTTTGACTTTTCAGTTGTTGTTAAACTCTAGTATTTATACATTCAGATTTAGTATGGGTATTCCCCATCATTTGAGTGTTTCTTACGATTAAGCTTCTGCACAGTATTTCTTTACTTCAGTTTGTCTTTAGTATGATTATGATATGCCAACAAGGTTAGCTTGGGGTCACTCGTGATCCTAGGTCCAGTGATGCGTCCTGGGGGTAGCTTCGGGGAGTGACACTCATGCCATAATCTTTCAATAACTCAAGCCATGTCCTTTGGGGAAAATTCAAATCCCTTTGAGGAAACACGTACTTCAAGCTCTTTGGGTCGGTAAACATTTCTACATAAACACTATATAAGTAATGCCTCCAAATCTTTAGGGAAAACACTACCGCTTCTTACTCCAAATCATGAGTTAGATTATTCTTTTCATTAACCTTTAGTTGCCTTTAAGCATAAGCGATCACTTTCCCATATTGCATCAAAACATAGCTAAGACCAATCCTTGAAGCATTACAATAAACCACAGAATCATCTGATCCTTATAATAATGTTAAAATAGGGGTTGAAGTGAGTATGTCCTTTAACTCTTGGAAACTATTCTCAAAAGCTTTTGACCATAGGAATTTCACCTTCTTTTGAGTCAATGTCGTAAAAGGCGAAGCAATAGAGTAAAATTATTCCATGAACCTTCTATAGTGACCGACCAAACCCATAAAATTTCGTATATATGAAGTAGACAAAGGCCTGGGTAATTCTTAACTACCTCGGTCGTTTTGGGATCAACTTCAATATCTTTACCAGAGACAATATGGCCATGGAAAGCAACAAACATTAACCAAAAGTCACAGTTGCTAAACTAAGCAAACAATTCATGATCCTTGAGAATTTTCAACAAAATCTTCAAATGCTCAGCATGCTCATCCTCACTCCGTGAGTAAATCAAAATATCATCAATAAATACAATCACAAAAATGTCAAGATATTGCTTAAAGACCCTATTCATAAAATCCATGAACGTTCTCGGGGCATTAATAATACAAAAATGCATCACAAAAATTCGTTATTACTATACCGAGTTTGAAAAGCCATTTTTACGATGTCATCTTCCTTCGGCCTTAATTGGTGATAACTCGACCAAAGGTCAATCTTAGAGAAGATACTCACTTCTTGGAGTTGACCAAACAAATCATCTATCTTTAAAATAACATGCATATTCTTTATGGTAAACTTGTTCAATTGCCCATTATCACGCCCCGACGCTACCCCCTTGACGTATCACGGGAACTAGGATCACGAGTGACCCTAAGCAAACTGTGAGTCTTGTATATCATAAGAATATTATAAAAGTTACTGAGTAAAATATGTACTATGCGGAAACTAAAATAGTGATATTTAAACAATGAGGAAAAACCCAACTAGTTTGAATGTATAAACGCACTAAGAGTTTAGTGAAAACTGAAACAACCACTTAATAACTCAACCTGAATCTACTACTATGTCTGAAAAACCTCAAACTGAGTTGAGTTTCTTGGACATGCTCCCCAGCTAACTCTAACAAAATTGAAAATTAAAAGAAAAGACTAAAATAAAAGCATGTCTATTGTCCTCTGCATATGGAACTCACCACTGAAGTTGCTAAATCTGAACCAAGAATCGATCTAAGCGTGATCTGGATGGTGAGTACTGGAACCTACATCATGGAAGGATGTAGGGCAGAGTATGCATCAGTACTTGGAATGTACTAAGCATGGAGGATACAAATATACTAAGCTAGACAGAATATATAAGCTGAACAATGCATAGCTGAGCAATGATATAATTTGAGCAGAGATATAGATATTGAAATATAACTGAAAAAGCTAAGTTAAATGCAATTAACAAGTACTAATCATGAAGATGACATGTTGAACTGTATGTTGATATAAATGTTGAAAACCTGGTCAATGCGTTAAGATTTTAACCGTCAGAGCTACTATTAACTGATATAAACCAAGTGAGCTAAACATGGAGTCTGATGTATATGCCCCATCGAGAGGACCCAATATACCTTGCCAGGGGTATAAAGGAATAACTGTGGTGTGATCACTAAATCTTATGCCCAACAAAGGGGACTTATAATCCTTACAGGGGCACGTAATTCTAGGACTATGAGGGTACGCTGAACCCTAGTCAAACTCATTACTAAGCCTACTCCCAACTGAATATGTATATGGCTGAAATGTAACGAAAATAATGAATAGCTCAAAATATTGACATTCTAACTGAGAATGGAACATTTATATACTAATAATGTGACATTCAAAATCTAAAACTTGATTATCTGTTTAACAGACCTAAGAAGTGTAATTCATCAACAAAGAGAATCTACACAAACTAGGGTTTTGACTTTCATACAAAGAATTAAATAATGTTCCCAAGAAGAAACATAGTTTTCAGACTATCGATTATATTGCAGCTAAAATCACAAAAAATTCCCATGATTTAAAAAACCCTAGATCTAAACAAGCTATGTTTAATCAAAAACTGACTGAATTTTAGTGACCTAGTGGATAAAGGAATCCACTAGTGAAATCCCACATACATGGTGACGATATCTACAGAGAAATCCTTTGGATTTACGGGTTGAAACATAAAGAACACTGTTGCTTGTTCTATAAAGAAAATGGCACCTCTTTCTCTTCTTTTCGTTCTAATTTGGATGATTTTTGGAGAATGAGGGTTCTGGGTATGTCTGACTAGGTTATTAGATATATTTTGAGTAAAACGACGTAATTTAGGCATCAAATGACATAGTTTAAGTCCCCCCCCCCCCAATGCGTAGGGAAAAGACAAAAATTACCCTGACTTAAAAGCTAGTGAAGGTCATCCACAGAGGGACCGATGGACCTTCGTTTGGACCACCAACGTCGACTAGGGTTGTGGTTTGTGGTCTGCCCGGTAGGGTTTCACTAAAATGAGTATAACTTATTACTCCGAGCTTTGATTTTAGCAAACTCGGTGGCATTGGAAAGAGGATTCAATTACCTTTAATTTTATAGGTCATGGTCCACATAATTAATTTTGTGCTAAATCATATGACCATTTGAAGTTGATCCAACAACCATTTTCCTCTAATTGGCTTCTGACCCTCACCTACGGTCAGACCTATGGTATGTAGGTCAAACCATGGACCGTACTGGTCGACCGTTGGAGGGATCAGAGACCATCAAATTTTGGACCATAATGACGAAACCCCAACTACGGTCTGTGGGTAGTTTCGTTCGTACTGGCACCAATTTTTAGAACTAGGATATTCTTCATTTTGAGATCTGAGGTGTTACACCGATAGTCAATGCATATTAGGAAGGAACAATCCTTCTTTTGAATAAACAACATTGGAGCACCTCATTGAGAGATACTCGAAATAATATAACCTGTATCTATCGTATACTTCAACTGATCCTTTAACACCTTAAGTTCTATCGGGGCCATACAATAAAGAGGAATAAAAATAGGTTGTCTATCGAGGAAAAGGTAAAGTTTATTTCCCTTGCAGGAGAATATCGGGAAGACCATCGAGAAACACCTCCACAAACTCATTTACTATAGGAAATGACTCAAGGATAGGGGTTTTGAAATATGTATCCCTAACCCAAACTAGATGATAATGCAACCCTTATAACTTATTTTCCTAACATTAAAGAAATTTAACACCCCAGATTCGAAATAGAGTCAAATTGTAGATTCCCAGAAGTTGCAGGTGCCACCGACGGGCCGTAGGTGGCCACCTCAGCTTTCCCCCAAAACTCCCAGAAAATGGTTGATCAACGGCAGGACCTACGGACCGTAGGTGGGACCACGGTCCGTGGTTGAGACCCTAGCCTTCAGATCTCTGAAGCCAAAGGACAGACTGATAGGATGGGCCTTCGGCCAGTCCACAAACCGTCAGTCAGGCCCATCTTTGGCCCCAACAACCTTTAAGTTACAGTCATTTTGGTCCTTTGCCCTATGCGTTGGATAGCAAAAATACATCATTTAACCCCTAAACTGTGTAGTTTTTGTTAGTTTTAGCCTAGTACTTTACTCAGACTTTACTCTAATAGAGTCATTCTCCAAAACTCACTAAAAGTAGAGCAAAAAGAAAAGAAACAATCGACCAAGTCCTCTCCAAGAACGCAAGAAGTTTTCTTCAATTCCAGCCCCGAAATCAATAGATTTATGCATGAAATTTGTCACCAGGTACGTGGTATTTCGCTAGTGGGTTCCGTTCATCCACTAGGTCCCTAGAATTCAGTCAGATTCTTGATTCCCTGTATATTGTTTAGACGTAGGATTTCTTGACCTTTAGATATTAGTTATGATTTAGCTTTCATAGTGTTCTTAATCAGATTATCATGTTTTCGTAACATTTTTGCTTAGTTACTTGCATGAAACTCAGAACCCTAGTTGTGTAGATTCGTTTAGTTCATGAATTACATTTGCTAGGTCAGTTCATTTAGATATACATTCTAGTTAAGAATGTTTCATTGCCAGTATTTAAATATTGCATTCTCCAATTTTGTATGTCAGAACATTGAGTTATCGAGTATTTCATTTATGTCGTTTATACACATTCCCATTGGGCGTAGGCTTAGACCGAGTTGGACTAGGGATCACCATACCCGTATAGTCCCACAACTACGTGCCTCCGTAGGTTTATAAGTCCCCTCTGTGGGCATCATATTTAGTCAATACACTAGTCATGCCTTTATACCCCTAACACGGTATATTGGGTCCTGTCGATGGGGCGTATACATCGGACTCCACATTTAGCTCACGTGGTTTTATGTCTGTTAATAGTAGCTCCCATAGTAAGACTACTGTATTTCACCAGGTTTTCAGTGTTTATTTCAGTATTAAGTTTCAGCATGTTATGTACTTGGTCATTGTATTAAGTTTAGTTCATTCTATATATTGCAGTATCTTCATCATGTTCAAATTATATCATTAATCAGTATGCCTTGGTTCAGTTTACATTTTTGTTAAGCTTAATCCTATCATGCATGCTCTGTACCTTTCAAGTACTGACGCATACTCTGCACTACATTTTTTTGTGATTTAGGTTGAGGCCCTTAACATTCAGATCACCTATAGATCGGTTCCCGATCCACACTGAGCAACTTCAGTGGTTAGTCCTCATACTTCGAGGATAATAGACATGTTTCCAGATTTAGTCTTTCATTTCAGTTTCAGTTTTGCTAGGGTTAGCTAGGGGCATGTGCCAACAACTCTAGTCTATAGAGGCTTTTAATGACATAGTATAAGATTCAATGTTAGTTTTTGAGTGATTGTTCAGTATCACTAAACACTTAGAATTTTATAGATATTCAGACCAGTATTGGGTATTCCCCATCATTCACTTATCTCATGATTTAGCTTACGCATTAGTTCATCGTTTCATAAATATGTCTAGTTTTCTTATGATATACCATCTTAGGGTTAGCTTGGGGTCACTCGTGATCCTAGGTCCCGTGTTTACACCTAAGAGGTAGCCTCGAGGCATGACAGGAAAGATATGAACTGAACATTAAGAGCGTAATTTCCCCTTTCCCATGACATGAGAGGTTCATTCAGAACCTTCAATGTGACATATTAGTTCCTAGCTACAATATATGGAAGCATAATATGCATGAAGCAAACCATCTTAAGAATAACATCAAAATATAACATATCAAGCTCTACAAGATTAACATGAGTGACTCTGTGAGAAATATAATTAGGACAATTTCAATAACTCTTTTCGCAATAGTAGAATCACTAATGGGAGTAGAAACAGTAAAGGGATTAGATACATTTTGGAAATAACATCTAATATCATGGCCACAGAAGGAGTAACAATCAATAAGGTAGCACCCACATAAAGTAAAGCATATACATGATGGTGAAAGGCTTTCCACTTACCGATCAGAACAACTAGAGAACCCTCACAATCCTTTTAAGTTTATAGATCCTAGAATCTATTTTGCTTCAGAGACCCCAAACCGGAACTAGTAGGCTGAACTTGGCTAAAATCCCTTACCTTAGTATCAAGCAACTAACAATCTATCATCTCATGACCACTCTTTCCATAGTTAAAGAAACCATATTTTCCGTCCAAACAATGTCCACCATGTTTCTTGTCACACATTGTACAAGTAGGCATAGAAGATCCACCACTATTTACTCCTTGAATCTTAGGGTTTGACACCCTATCCTTTTTGTACTTTGGAGTCAGAGAATTAGAAGATCCTTGACCGGAAAATCTTTGCCAAAATTTAGAATGACCTTGTCCACCGGACCTAGAATGAGAAAAGTCACCTTCACCGGTCCTTGCCTTCTTGAACTCTCTTGCCCTCTACTTGATATTTTCCTCTTTAAATTTCTAGGCATCTATCAGCAAGGGAGAGATATCAATCTCCTTTATTATAATAGTTGTTCGGTATTCCTTGACAACCAAGTCAGAAACACCCAACACACACTTATTCATTCTTGCCTTAGAGTCGGCAACCATAATCGGAGCATACCTAGCAAATTGAGTAAACTTTAAAGCATAATTATTCACACTCATATTACCATGTCGATGATTTATTAATCTAAGTAGTTTTGCCTACTTCATCTAAAGAGGAAAGAAACTATAAATAAAAGCTCCAATGAAATTCTCCCAATCAAAAGAACTTGCATCAATAACCCTCTCACTTTTCTACTATTCAAACAAAATTTGAGCAACACCCTTTAGTTGATAGGCGGCCTATTTCACCTTCTCTATCGTAGACACTCTTATAATTCCCATTATAATGTAAACATAATCAATGAACTCTTGAGAATCCTCATCCAGTTTCAAACCATGAAACTTCAGAAGATTAATCCTAGTGAAGTACCATATCCTTGTCATTGTCGTACCCATATTTTTATTCACCTAAGCAATGCCCTCTCTATTAGTTTGGGCCATCATAGCTTGAGCCAAAACTTAGAAAGTGGCATAGAGTTCAACATAAGTAACTTTCTCGGCAAAAGGGTCAATCGGATCTTAAGGAACCTCGAGCTCCAGATTGTTACCTACTTTCCTTCTCACGTAAACTATTTGAGGGGTCATAACCTGAAAAGCATCAAACATGATTTAGGATAAGGATATTTATAGATATTGACTCTAGGGAATAACTTTATAGTAATGAAAGAAGTAAAGTTTCCTAAACACTTTGTAGCCTCCTATTCATAAATGTGGCGTGATTCAGCCTCATGAACAAGACTTAACTCAAAATGGCTTTTCAGACATCCTAGGACATTTTCTAAATCACTATACTCTGAATACTAAGTTTCTCACGACCCAAAGTACACCCTGGATGTCACATGACGTATAAGACATAAAAGGCCCGACAAAATTGTCACAACCCGAGCCTACACCCTAGACGTGACTGGCACTCGAGAACTATTGTTGGTCCTCAAGCAAACCCTTATCCTGGTTAACTACAAGCAAAACACTAACTTAAGCATACATAAGCATCAAATTGAAAGAAATGTTTAATAACAGTTTAATATATCTCAAAACTTCACTGAATATATTGTATGAAAGATAAGTTTTAAATAAAATACCTTAATCTAAAAGACGCTCGAAACTGTTCTATCTATGAAGCCTCTAGTATATATAGACGAATGTCGGGACAAGAACTACGACTACTCAAAAAGCTACTAAAAATAACAACTCATAAAAATGAAGTCCTCCGAAAGCAAGAAGACCTCACTCAAAAGCTAAAGAGAAGATAAAGTGATCTCAACAGACTCTTGTTGAGGATCCTAAGAACATGTATCTGCATCATTAAAAGATGCAAGTCGAATGACATCGCTACATTGTAGGTACGAGTATGTAATATAGCTGACTAGTAAATAACTAAATGAAAGGGATGCAAAAGATATATCATAAAACACACTTTTAACTATATTTGGGATATTCTCTAACCGACCACCATTACTATGAGTTACGTGATGATACAATGACTCTCCCACGCTGCCAGAACTCTCCTATACCTTATCGGGATATAGGAAACCTCAACTAAGTGGATCCACTAAGCTATGCTTAAAAGTAATTAGGATTCATCTAAAAAGTATGATCCTTTACCCATGTTGGCATACATTGTTTATGGGGGTTGTGAGTTGTTTGAACTCTCACCCATATCGGTGCTCAATATTACTCAAAATAATATATACTCATGCTCATGTGTTTTTAAAAAAAAAACATAAATATTCCTCTCTTATGAGATAATTGCTCAAACTACCCACTTAAAAGTGGTCTCTGCTCTTGAAATAATTTTTGAACTCATAACACATTTAGAAATATCAGTTTCTCTTTTATCAATGTAAAAACTGATGCCTCTAGGAATACATAGTCCCCTTATACTCATACTTGAAAACTATTTCTCAAAAAAATTTCAAAATCATACTATAATATGATCATTGATGACTCTTGAAGTCATATTGTATAAACATTGATGGTATAGCTAGATACCATACTTCTTAAACATTAATGACATACTCGATTATCATACTAATCATGTTTTAGAAACTCTTTCTCAAAAGTAATCTTTACTTCCTCAAAACTGAGTTTAAAACTAAAGTTTTGGCTTTAAAAGGTTTCTCAAAATTTATAACTCAATTCACAGAATTGATGCAGAATTATGTACATGAACGACTCAAATTAGGGATCTTAATAGCAATATGGAAACTCAGTACTCCAAACTCAAGGACTCAATAACTCGAAACTCAACAATACTACTCATATCATGAATGAGTGTCAATTGAAGCAATGCCAGCTAGCTTGGCCAAAATGAAGACATCTGTAACTTGAACGAGGTGAATGAAGTACCATTAAATATGGTACATTTGGGTGGTGTAGGTGTTATCCGATTGCCTCAAGTTGAGGGAAATGCGGTGTTCCACGTGACAAACACGATGCTGCAACTCTTGCAAATGAAAGGGTTATTTTGAGGCTTGGCTCATGAGGATCCCCATGACCATATTCAAAAATTTGTGGATGTTTGTGGTCCCTTCTTGTTCAAGAACGTATCCCAACAGTTAGTTCGACTCAAATTGTTCCCATTTCTATTGATGGGAGAGGCTATCAAGTGGTTAGCCGACTTACCTAGGGACTCTATTACTACTTTGGATTAATTAACCGAAGCGTTCTACATAAGGTTCTCTCCTCCTTCGAGGAAGATGTCATTGAGAGATAATATCCAAGGTTTCAAATGCTTGGATGGTGATCCAATCCAAGAGACTTGGTTACGGTTTAAGAAATTACTACTTAAATGTCCGACTCACGGACTCCCAAACAACGTCTTGCTACAGTATTTCTACCGGAGTCTTGATTCATTGAAGAAAGGAGTGGATGATTGATGAGTCCACAAATTGGACTCATTTAGGGCTATATTTTAATAGAAATTGTGTCCTCAAATGCTTATTTTATCTCAATATTTGATGACAACTACTAAATTTCAGGTATTTGAAGCTTTAGTGGAAGCATGGACACTTAGGTACAAAAAGGAACAAAATGGTTGAAAAGAACGTAAAAGTTGAAGCCTAAGCTTCGCCAATCACACTTGGAGAATCGGCTCCACCCTTCATTCCAGTACGTGAAGCCCTGAAGGAAGAGGATCAAAAGGCGATGAAAGGAGCAGTCGGTGTGTCGCTGATTAGCTTCACGAAGCGGAGATATATCGGCCAATGATCCAGGACACAAACACGCTGAAGGAAAACTACAAAAGGCGATGAACCAGAAGAAGGGAGAATCACCGAGTCATTCGGTGATCGTGACTAAGCCGAACGATCCGCTGCAGCATAATTTTTTTTGAAAACTATAAATACTCATTGAGAGTTATAGCTTAGTATCAGATTTTTAGTGTGAGAAACCATTAATATAATTTTAGTACTTTTTATTTTTTCTTTGAGTTTGAGAGGGTTTTGAAAACATGAAGAAGATGAGGATTTCATCTCCAAGGATTTGGACTTGGGTCTTTTGATTTCTTCATTCTTGGCCTGTAACAAGACTTAAATCTTCATACCCATTTGATTGCAAGATCATTTAGGTATTCATTTCTATCTCTTGATGTGTGACTAAAAACCCCCATTTTTGGGGTGTGATTTAGCGAATATGGGTTAATATTGTTGTTGGGTCTTGCTTGTTGATAGATTAAATGTAGTTTAATTTTAATTTCAGCTAGTAGTTGTGGTTGAATTTAATGGGTTTGTAGTTGCAAATACAAATCCACCCATGTGTTTTCGGCTTCCTCGAGAGAGAGGTCATGAAACCAAGACTGCTAGACTGATGGCCTAAGGAGTGGGTTGAGATCAGGTTCAGCCCGAGAGGATGAACCCTAGTCCCATATCCAATACTCAACTCGAGAGAGTGGGTGGGGTAAGGTGTAGGCTGATCTTCATGTGGCAAGTGGGTGTCCGAGAGGAACATATTTGAAATGGGGTAAGTTGCTCGAGAGAGAATTTATTCCCACGTATAGGTTAGCCTAGTCACTATAACTCAATAAATTCTCTATCGAAAGAATGTACCCAATAATTTAGATTAACCCGTATTCCGGTCACATCCCAAGAATCCCTATCTCATTGTTAGATTTTCTTGTTAATTTCACTATTTTTAGTCACTAAACCCCCAATTTGATATTTGACACTTTCGTGTCACCCCCTTAATTTACTATGTTTTTAATCATTAATATCTTTAGCTACGACTAGTTAGACCTAAATCTTATTTTTCTATAAATTCTCAAACCCACTCCCTTGGGACGATCCAACCCTTGGTTGGGTTACTATATTATCGATGATTGTAGACACTTAAATCGGAAGTAGTTTCATTGGTCACGATAGGCATCAAAATGGCGTCACTACCGGGGAGTGGTGTTACGTGAAAGTTTTTTTGTTTAAGCCGAATTCTTAAATAGTCGTATTTTACTAACCTTATTTTTAGTTTTGTTTTCCTTTGAATTTGTTAATGTAGGTAGGTACCCTAAGCATGGATGGGGGAAATGGTGACAACTCGGCTGAGACAAGCCATGAAGTTGAGAGGAACTTCGAGTTAACCGCACTGGTAACTCAGTTGAATGAGTTTTCCACCAAAATAACATAGGTGGAAAACCAGTGCAAGAATCAAAGGATGTACATACCTCCTAACGAGAGGAAGCAGTCTAGAGACAGAGAGAACAATCGTGTCGAGGACACACTGCAAATCATTCTCCATAAGATCACCGAACAAGATCAAATGTTGGAAGAGATAATGGAGAGTATTGAAGTGTTGAATGAAATGGTTGGCTCTCACTGTAGATCGATCCAGCTGATCAGGACACTCTTGAGTTATGCGGTGTCTCCTAATCACTCAAACGAACTATTGGGGTTGCCTAGTAGCATTAGGGCTAACTCAACCAATGGGAAGTGAGTAAAGACTCGCATCGTGCCACGACGTAAAATAAGGCGCTTCTTGGGAGGAAACCCAAGGTCTTAAATGTTTAGGATTTTACTTTTCTAAATAATGGTGTGTTGATGTTGCAGGTTAAAATGAGGAAAATGTGGAAAATTTCAGGTTGGCGAGTAAGAGTCCCATTCCGTGAGTCGCCAAACTAGTTGGCGAGTCCAACTGGATCAACCGTTTGGCTCAATCTAAGTGCTATACAGAGCCTGTAAAACTCGACAAACTCAAAAGGCAGCTCGGCGAATTGCCAACTTGTTCTGCGATTTGAACTCAGTACGCCGATTTAACCCCCAAGAAATTGACGTTTCTACAGAAAAGGTGGGATAAATGACCACTCGGCATTCCGTTGAGTTGGTCGGCATGTTCGACTAACATCGCCGAATGGACAAGAACTAAACGGTTATATAAAGGCCAAAGGTCAAAAATTTTGAATTTCTCATTTTCCCTCGTTTGAAACTCGTCAAAATCACACCAAAGGTATTATTTCCTAGATTTTTGCTTACCATTAGTACTGTAGTTGATAATTAGTGCTTGGGATTGGATTTCTTTCCTTCCTTGCATTTCAAAAGCAAATTTGATCAGCATTGAAGGTTAGTCGCTATAACCCCAAATTTATGTTAAAAGTTTTTGAACTCTTTTGCAGTAATAGTATAGTAGTGAAATGTGTTGGGCCTCTCTGGTTGGATTAAAGTCCTTATTTGCCGGTTTTAATTTGAAATAAATCTTCCCCGTATGGTTTGACTGTCAAATGCCAGTAACATTTGTACTTTTTAATGAGTTCGTCATTATTGTGTATTGTTAGAATGATTGGGTGAAGTCCGAGTAGCCCACGTTTGTGCTAAAATGTCAAAAAGTTGCGCAATGATAGAGCGGGTACTGCCGATCTTAAAAGAAAATATCACTAATTTGTCTTAATTGTTCAGCCAATTCATTCGGCGAGTTCGATTAATCTCGCCATAGAGGTTCGGCGACACGCCAACTGGATCGGCGAGTTTGTCTGCAACAAGATTTGTTGTGCTAGAGTTTGATTTTGCCTTCTTAATTTCCCTCAATCTCTTGCAGATATTGTACGCACCAATATAACCGAACCACCCCAGAAAAAGGCAAAGGGAATTACAATAAATGAGGGAGGATCAAATACTCCAAAGAGGAGAGGGGTTGACCTCCAACCGGGAGACAAAGGCAAGAGGAAGAAACATATAGCCAGAAAAAGGGCAGCTATTGAGCCAGATTTTGATGAACTAGATGATGAACATCCTCTGATTAACCGGAGGGATGCACTATGGATCAGATCTCAATCTACAGCCTCCAGTACTCCCTCAATTGCTACTCCTCCGACTACAAACTCAGTGCTAGCCCTAGCACCCTCAATACCTCCTGCACTTCCTACAGTCCCTCCATCGAGGCTGTTAAACAGATTAAAAGGTGATGGTTTACGAACCATCATAGAGGAGAAGTTACTATCATTGGAGGACCTAGAAGGCAAGCATCCTGAGGTGCTTGAAACTATCTGATACCATGGGTTCGAGCAGTTCACACAGCCCCGAGACACCTACATCCCCTCCTGGGTAAGAGAGTTTTACACTACTTATGGGGAATTGGTGCCTAAGAACAAGAAGAAGGCAAATGAATTTCAACCGATGAATTCAGTCATGGTCAGAGGCAAGGAGGTGGAGTGTCACAGCGAACATATTAATGTTGTATTAGGTAGACCGCTACACTCTGCACTTCCTTACGAGGGGTTGCCGATTGTTTCGTCCCTAGATAACTTGAAAGGGTGGTTGGCTCCGATGATTTTTGACACCACCCCGAGGTGGATGGATGCATGAGCTCCCATTGAGAAGAGGGACATGAGCATCGCCTCCAGGTTTTGGTTTGGCTTCATCAGCAACACTATTTTGCCATCCCAAAATGAGTCCATTATGCGCCATCCTAAGGAAACTTGCCATGGTTCTATCATGGCCAGGAGGCGAATTGACCTAGGACTGCTGATTTCGCAGGAGATAGCTATTAGAGCCAAGTAGAGACTTACTTCTCTGCCATTCACGGTTTTGATCACTGAGTTATGCCGGCGTGCCGGAGTACCCCAAGATCCTGCACATGATATAGAGGTCATTCCTTCATTCTCCACGGACATCCGGCGTATCGAGGCCGAATTCACTCGAGAGGAGGGTGATAAGAGGAGAGCAGCTCCAACAGACACCTCTCTAGAGGTCAATATTAACTCATTACTAGTAAAGGCATCTTTGCCTGCTTCGAATTTTGAGCCCTTAGGTATACCCGCTTCTTCTTCCTATTCCTCACACGGTCCAAGTGTTTCCTCATCTTTCCAGCCCGCCAGGATCACTCATGCCATGATCCTGAAGATGGGACAGTTGGCCTATTTAGTGGATGTAAGAGCTACCCGACTGAAGAGGTCTATTCTGGAGATGATCGACAAAGCCATACTACCAGCACTTACCCCCCTTTAGACTTTTGTTGATGCCTTTTCAACGAGAGTCATTATTTGTGAGAGCAGATAGGGGAAGGCTTCTGAGGTGATGGCTTTAAAAGTCAGGATTTCGAGTTTGAGGATGGAAGTAGACTATCTTAAGTCTACTGACTTCACCTCATTATTAGAGAGGGAAGATGATGAGGATGCTCCTAAGACCACTGGAGATGTGCGGGGGGTGGCGTAGCACATACAGAGTCAAATGCAGACACAAACGAGGAGTTGATATCAGTACATGCTGAGGAGACATAAGAGAGCAGAGATGAGGGCCTATTCAGAGACTTGCAAGATCTTATAGAGACAATTGTGCAGTCGGTGATCCAGACATTGTCGACTGAGACATCCACAACAGCTCCTAGTTGATCTGGCATTGATATTCCATATGAGGCTACTCTGGGCACTAATGCCCATATACAGACTGCTATACCAGCTACTAAGACCCCGACAGAGAGAGAGACTGCATAGACAGGACCTTTCTTTAGCTCCCTCTCTGTCTTATTATATTTTTATTGTTGATACTTTTATTTTCATTTGAGGACAAATACTTTTTAATTGTGGTGGGATGAGGCCCACACCTTTTGTGTTGATAGTTATGTTTGTGTGTATATATTTGGGTTATTCCGGTTAAATTGTTTTATCTGCTTATTGTGGATGTTTGAGCTTATGGCTCCTTTTATTTTAATTTGCAAAACGATTTTGATCCTTGCAAACATTTTTGAATTTTTCGCACATTTTCCACCCCTCGTATGTTTAATGTGGCTGTTCTTTTGCAAAAAAATTGAGTCTCGGTTCCAATCCATACCGATGACTTGAATAGTGCTCTCAACTGAACGAAAATGAATGTGCGGCTAAGATGAGGCCAAATGAAGTTGCATAAACAATATGTGAACTCTTTGCATCTCGTTATGACTAGCCTTATATCAAATTGATTTTCATGTGATGATCATTGCACACTAGCGAAAGTGTGAAGTCTTGTTTAACTTTTATAGTGTCAATGCCTAGTAGGATGAGCTTACCTGTGAACTATGCATGATAGATCCTAGAATTTTCCCCGTTGGTCCGGTCAACTAAGTGATGCTATCTCTTGTTATGATCTTAGGCAACTTCTACCAGTGTGAGCCAATTTGACATATACCTCTTTTGTGACCTACCTTGTGAGTGTGTGATTCTTTCTTGAACCCCCCTTGAGCCTTACCTTTCTTTGGAAGAAACTTGATGAAAACAAGACCTTTCTTAATCCATCACTCATAATCCTCATGAAGTTGTGGTTAGTTTCAATAGCCAACTAAGGCCAAAAGCCTAAGTTGGGGGTGTGGTGAAAAGAGAAGAAAAATGAAGAAGTGCAGGAAAGCCTTTCCTACCCATAGTTTTGAGGAAAATGGAACCCTTCCATATAAAAAAAAAGAGACAGAAAAGAAAAAGAAAAAAGAATGAAAAAGAAAAGTTGTTGAATAAAGTTGAAAAATAAAAGGGGGTTCCCAAACAATCCATGGAAAGTGAATAATAGGATGACTCATGAGCACTGAAGAGAATGATGAAGGAAAAGGAAAGTAAATATTGCGAGCACCACACATCATGAAGATGAAAGTCACTGAGCCTAAATGACCATACATTTGCACTCGGCTCCATTACAAGCCTGAAAAAGACATTTTTGATCTTGAGTGAGCTGAAACAAATGTTTATCGGAAAATACGGTCAAACCTATGGGTGAAAGCATGCATTGTGTTCTTCCTTGTGAGAGTGAGCGTTGCATCTGATTCCGAAGCTTTTAACTCTGAACCATTGTGTGAATATGGAATCATCATTTTTGTGAGGGCATTTGAACACTATAGTTGAGCTTGAACTTGCATTTGAAGAGAGTATTGTGAGTATGAAAATCTTTGGTAAAGGTGTGTCACAACTTGAATCTTTGAGTAGACAATTGATCCTTGCATAAGTAAATTGAGTCTTGCTGTATGCATTCATGATTGAGTCTTGTGTAGAAATTGTTTGAGACACCCATTTTGAACGACTGAACTTGAGTTTTCTTGAGGACAAGCAAAATTTTAAGTTGGGGGTGTTGATGAGTCTACAAATTGGACTCATTTAAGGCTATATTTTAATAGGAATTGTGTCCTCAAATGCTTATTTTATCTCAATATCTGATGAAAATTCTTAAATTTTAGGTATTTGAAGCTTTAGTGGAAGCATGGACAGTTAGGCGCAAAAAAAACAAAAAGGCTGAAAAGAATATAAATGTTGAAGCCTGAGGTTCGCCAATCACACTTGGCGAATTGGCGAAGGGACACAGCCCGCCCTTTGTTCCAGTACACGAAGACCTGAAGGAAGTTGATCAAAAGACGATAAAAACAACAGTTGGCGTGTCGCTGATCAGTTCAACGAAGCAGAGATATACCGCCCAATGATCCACGACACAAACACGCTGAAGGCAAAGCACAAAAGGCAATGAACCAGAAGAAGAGCAAATCACCGAGTCATTCGGTGATAGTGACTAACCTCGCCGAATGATCCGCTGCAGCACAGATGTTTTGGAGAACTATAAATACTCATTGAGAGTTATAGCTTAGTATCATATTTTTAGTTTAAGAAACAATTAATATAATTTTAGTACTTTTTATTTTTGATTTGAGTTTGAGAGGGTTTTGAAAACTTGAAGAAAAAAAGGGTTTCATCTCCAAGGATTTGGACTTCGGTCTCTTGATTTCTTCATTCTTGGCCAGTAACAAGACTTAAATCTTCATGCCCATTTGAATGCAAGGTCATTTAGGTATAAATTTCTATCTCTTGATGTGTGGCTAAAAAACCCCACTCTTGGGGTAGGATTTAGCGAATATGGTAGACTTTAATATCATTCTAGGCATGGATTGGTTACATTCCTATTACGTCTCAGTTGATTGTGGAACTAGGATCGTTCATTTTCAGTTTCCAAATGAGCCAATCCTAGAATGGAAGGGTAGTAGCTCATTGCCTATGGGTCGATTCATTTCCTACCTTAAGGCCATAAAGATGATCTCTAAAGGGTATCTCTATCATCTATTTTGGGTTAAGGATTCAAGCCCTGAAGCCCCAACTCTTGAGTTAGTTCCTATGGTAAGTGAGTTTCCAGAAGTGTTTCCAGAAGATCTTCACGGAGTTCCTTCGGAAATGGAAATTGACTTCAGAATTGATCTCCTTCCAGATACCCAACTTATTTATATTCCTCCTTTCAGAATGGCTCCAACAAAGATTAAAGAATTGAAAGAGCAGGTGAAAGACCTTCTAGATAAGGTCTTCATCAGACCGAATATTTTCCCATGGGGCGCACCATTGTTGTTCGTTAAAAAGAAAGATGGTTCTCTGAGGATATGGATTGACTATCGGCTGTTGAACAATCACAATCAAGAATAAGTACCCTATCCCAAGGATTGATAACTTGTTCGACCAGCTTAAGGATGCTAGTAATTTTTCGAAAATAGACCTCAGATCCATTTATCATCATCTTAGAGTCAGAGATAGTTATATCCCGAAAACAGCCTTTAGAATTCGTTATGGTCATTTTGAATTTGTAGTTATGTCATTTGGACTAACCAATACTCCTGCAGCGTTCATAGATTTTATGAACAGGGTGTTCGAGCAGTATTTGGACGTGTTCATTATCGTCTTTATTGATGATATCCTCATTTACTCTAGGAATAAGGAAGAACATGCGACTCATCTAAGGGTTGTTTTGCAGACTCTCAAAGATCGCCAATTATTTGCTAAGTTTAGCAAATGTGAGTTTCGGTTACAATCAATTGCTTTCCTCGGTCATATAGTGTCTGGCGAAGGGATCCGAGTTGATTGTCGGATATTAGAGGTAGTGAAGAAATGTTCAAGACCCACCGCTCCAACAGATATCAGAAGTTCTTAGGTTTAGTCGGTTACTACAGAAGGTTTGTGGAAGGATATTCATCCATAGTTTCTCCATTGACAAAGTTGACTCAGAGAAAGGTTATGTTTTAGTGGTCAGATGATTGTGGTAAGAGCTACTCAGAAATGAAAAATAGGTTGACTACAACTCTTGTTTTGACTCTACCAGAGGGTTTCGTCGGTTATGTGATCTATAGTGATGCATCTACAGTCGGCATAGGTTGTGTGTTGATGCAACAATGTAAGGTTATAGCTTATGCTTGTAGACAACTTAAGGTGCATAAGAAGAACTATCCGACTCGTGACCTCGAGCTTGCAGCCCTAGTATTTTCCGTAGATATTTGGAGACATTACTTGTATGGTCTTCAGGTAGATGTGTTCACAGACCATAATAGCCTTGAATGTTTGTTCACCCAAAAAGAGTTGAATCTTCGCCAGAGGAGATGACTGGAGTTCCTCAAGGACTATGATTTGAGTGTGCTTTACCATCCTGGTAAGGCCAATGTAGTAGCTGACGCTCTTGGAATACTATATATGGGTAATGTAGCACATGTTGAGGAAGAAAGGAAGGAATTAGCAAAAGATGTTCATCGTCTTGCTCCCTTAGAAGTTTGCCTTATGAACATATCAGGTGATGATGTGATAGTACAGAATGGGTCAAAATCTTCATTGGTAGTGGAGGTTAAGGGGAAACAAGAGAGTGATCCTATATTGCTTCAATTGAAGGGTGCAGTTCATCAGCCGAAGGTTGAGGTTTTCTCCGAAGGGGGAGATGGTGTGCTTTGCTACCAGGGTCGTTTATGTGTTCCTAAGGTGAGTGAATTGGGGAAAAAAAATCCCTACAGAAGCCCATAACTCTAGGTATTCTAATCATCCAGGTGCCACTAAGATGTACCATGATCTGCGGGAAGTCTTTTGGTGGAATGGCATGAAAAGGGATATAGCAGATTTTGTGGCTAAGTGCCCTAATTGTCAAGAGGTGAAGGTAGAACATCAGAAACCAAGAGGTATAACTTTGGAGAATAACATTCCTACATGGAAGTGGGAAGTTATAAACATGGATTTCATTACAGGTTTACCTCGTACCCACATTCAACATGACTTCATATGGGTGATAGTAGACATAGTTACTAAGTCCGCTCATTTTTTGGGTATCAAGACTACAAATTCAGCGGAAGACTACGCAAAGCTTTAGATTAATGAGATAGTCAGGTTGCATAGGGTTCCTTTGTCTATCATCTCAGATAGAGGTCCTCAGTTTACCTCTCTTTCTGGAAGTCATTCCAGAAAGGTCTTGTTACTCAGGTCAATCTCAACACAACATTTCATCCTTAGACGGACAGTCAGGAAGAGCATACCATTCAGGCCTTAGAGGACATGCTGAGAGCTTGCGTGATCGATTTTAAGGAAAGTTGAGATGATCACCTACCTCTCATAGAGTTCACCTGCAAGACTAACTACCATTCCAGTAATCAGATAACTCCGTACGAGGCATTGTATGGGTGTATATGTAGATCTCCAGTTTGCTGGTTTGAAGTACGTGAAGCAGCTTTGATTGGGCCAGATTTGGTTCAAGATGCTATGGAAAAAGTTCAGCTCATCAGTCAGAGATTTAAGACAGCCCATAGTCGTCAGAAGTCCTATGCAGATGTAAGGAGAAGGGACTTAGAGTTTGAGATTGATGATTGGGTTTCCTGAAAGTATCACCTATGAAGGGGGTGATGAGATTTGCCAAGAAAGGGAAACTCATGTACTTGGTCATTGCATTAAGTTCAATTCATATTCAGTATATCTTAGTATCTTTATCATGTTTTTATTATATCATTGCTCAGTATGCTTTGTTCAGTTATATGTTTGTTAATCTTTATCCTATCATGCATGCTCATTACTTTTCAAGTACTGTCGCATACTCTACGCTACATCATTTCGTGATGTAGGTTCGGCTCCTCAGGATTGAGATCACATGTAGATTGCTTCTCGATCTGTATTCGGCAATATAAGTGGTGAGTCCTCATTTTTGAGGACGATTGACAAGTTTTATATTAAATATTTCATTTTAGTTTCAGTTTTTGTAGTGTTAGTTGGGGGTATATCCCATCATCTTTAGTCAGTTAGAGGCTTTATTAAGAAATAGTTAGATTTAGTTATAGTTTTCAGTTTGATCTTCCAGTTGTTATTAAACTTATAGTCTTTTATATTCAGCCAATATTGGGTATTCCCCATCTTTTTAGTTTATCTCATGTTTTAAGCTTCCGCACAATATCTTTTATTTAAGTTTATCCTAGTATGCTTATGATATGCCAGCTCAGGGTTAGCTTGGGGTCACTCATGATCCTAGGGCCCGTGTTTTCGTTAAGGGGGTAGGCTCAGGGCCTAACAATAATATGGCTTATTAATTTGATTTGCCTTCATATTTGGCATCAATGTACCCGATGCTTAATGTGTCTTTATTGAAGAAATTCATTGGTGATCCAACTACAATTGTGTGTTTAGAAAGTGTGAGTGTGAATGAAAGACTCTTTTACAAAGAAGTCACAGTTGAGATTTTAGATCGACAAGTTCATAAATTGAGGAATAAAGAAGTTGCTTCTCGAAAGTCTTTTGGCCAAATCAGTTTGTTGAGGGTGCTACTTGGGAGGCTCAAGCCGATTTGATGTCCAAATACCCCCATCAGTTTCCTTCCAATTCAGTTTCAGTGTGAGGTATTAGGTCCTCATATGTACTCTTTGGATTTATGTGTTTCAACTATTCTTATATATCCCTATGCATGAATCTTTGTGAAATCAGTTTTAAACTTCATGTTCTAGCTCTGACTTAGTCACTCCATTAGTTTATGTGGTTTTTTATTCTTGTTGGGTTTTAAATCTTTCCATACTCTTTTCATTCCTTGTAGAATCTCATTCGAGGAAAAAATTTCACTAGGGGAGATATTGTAATACCTCAAAAATGAATAACACAGTTGGTAGTTGAAAAGTGCAAAAATCTGCAATTTTTTGGGGTGCACAAACATTGTTTATGGGTTGTAAAATGGTTTACGACTTATGAAAACAATTCGTTGTTGAAGATTTAACGTTTCAAGCACACCTCATCAAATTCTAAGTGTAAACGATCTTTAATCAGTATAAAACCCAATCATTCAGTTGGGGTCGAATTCCACAGGGCGCCGTATGTGTTCAAATTCAATTAGGAAGTGTAAACGTTCTCTAATCAGCCATAGGAATAGAAACTATCGATAAAAGACATGAATCAAATTATATGGATGACATGAATGTCAGATCGGGGTTTTGGTTTTTAGTTATAAACTACAAAATAGTCATAAACACTTTGAATTAACAATCACGAAAGGGATTCTCGGGATGTGATCGATTATAGGCAAATTTCGATATATGGGTAATTGAAAGTACTAGTAAACAGCTAAAAATCAGTTAGTAGACTAGACTATAAGAAAGATAGTTTTCTCTCGAACAACTATCCCAAATAAGGTGATTTCTTTCGAACATCAACAAGCATAACAATGAAGAACAACCCACACCTTATTTAAACAATCTCTTTAGCTAGATGGATAGGATTGGGTTTAGGATTCACTATCTCGAGCTAAACCCATCTTAACTCAATACATACAAATTATTAATCAATAATCTTAGTTCTAAAACCTCGAGAGAGAGCAAGCCAAGAACACAAAATTAGAACTGCATTTGCAACTACATTCATAAATTAAACCACAATTAATGATTAAACACACTTCAAAATAGCTTTTAAACTAGTATTTAACAATACCCACAAACTAATTCAGCCAATAATCACATGATCACACCCGAAGAATTGGCGTTTTAGCTAAGCATCATAAGTGAGTTAAAATGATTACCGAAATGATTAGCCATCAACTGGGTAAGAGTGATTTAGTCTTTACATTGCTTCAATTTGTAGAATAATCGAAACCCACTTCAAAAATCTCTAACTAGAATCTCTAAAATTCTTCAAAACTAGGAAAAACTACAGAGAAAAGTGTTCTAAACTACGTTAGAATATTAACAGAATGTCCAACTCTGTCCAACTCTCTAAAATAATTGTTCAAATTCTAATTTATAGTTTCCAAATATAAGCCACAAAGGGACATTTGGCAAAGTAAGTCAGGCTCACCGAACCACTCGGTGAGCCGCCCTTTGACTTCTTCCATCGCCTTTTCGCCTTGGCATTCAGCCTCCTCGACTTCTGTAACTTTGGGTGATCTATTTTTTATTCACGGAACTGCTCGGCTATTCGCCAACTGCTTCTTTTTTGTCGCCGACTTGGTTTTTTGCCTCAGGGCTGGCACACTGGAACTTTAGGCGGTCCAGCTAAACACTCAGCGATTCGCCAAAGGCTCTTGACAATCACCAGGGTTGCCTTTCTTCATTTCTTCATCTTGTTTTGTTCCTTTTTCCCTGTTAGTGTCCTAGCTTTGTTCCTCATTGCATATACCTGAAAATCAAGGATTTAACATCAATTTATAGCACTAATTAAACATTTCAGGACACTAAATCTATGTAAATAAAGGCCCAAATGAGTCCAAATCTCGAACTCATCAACACCCCCAACATAAACTTTTGCTTGTCCTCAAGTAAAAATCGAGATCAGCAATTCAAAAAAGGATGTTTTAAATAGTGATGCATAAGACTCAACATGAATGCAGACAACAAGATTCAACTTACTCATGCAATGATCAATTGTGCACTCAAAGATTCAAATTGTAACTCAGCATTATCAAAGATGCTCAAGTTCACAATACTTTCTTCAAATGCAAGTTCAAGCTCAAGAAAGGTACTCAAATGCCCTCACAACAAATATGATTACATATTCACATTAAGTTCTTCAACAATTTATAGTTCTAGAATCGCATACGACTCTCAGACTTACAAAGATGAGCACATGCATGACTTCACCCATAGATTTGCCCTTATATTTCAAACAACATTTGTTTCAGCTCACTCAAGATCATAAAGGTCTTTTCAAGGCTTGTAACGGGGCTGAGTGTAAATGTATGGTCATTTAGGCTCAGTGGTTGCTACCCTCATGAAGTGTGGTCTGAACATCACTTTCTTCCTTTTCTTCAACAGTTTAATCATGCTCATAATTCACCCCAATATTCACTTTCAAATGGACTACCGGATACACCATTTCTATTGCAACTTCAACTACTTTATTTCACAATTTTTTCATTCTTTTTTTTTTGTTTTCTTCTTCTTTTTTCATGGAGGGGTTCTATCTTTTTGAACACCATTGCTCTAAGAGGAAATCTTCACACTTCTTAATTTACCTTCTCTTTTCACCACACCCCCAACTTAGGATTTTTGCCTAAGTTGGCTATTCAAACAAACCACACTTCATGAGAGTTATGGGTGAATGGATAAACAGGGGTCACAATTGTTCAAGTTTATTCCAAGAAAAGGATAAGGCTCAAGAAGGTTCAAGAAAGGTTCACACATCTCACCAGGTTGGCCACAAAAGAGGTATATTATCAAAATTGTTTCACTCTTCAATAATTTTGTCGAAGATCATTTCAAGTGTTTGCATCACATAGTCAACTGGACTAACGAGGCATATTCTATGTGTCATGACACAAAATGTTCAAGGTAATATCATCACACAAGGCAATGGCACCAATATCAAACAAAACTCCACACTTTCTAGGTAGTGTGCAATGTTCATCACAATAGACTCATTTGATACCTGGCTAGTCACAACGAGAAGCTAAAAGTTCACACATTGTCTATGCAACTTCATTTGTCCTCATCGTAGCCGCACATTCATATCGTTCGATTAAGAGCATTATTCAAGTCATCGGTACTGATCATAACCGATACCAAAATTCGCACAAGACGAGCCACGATCACAAATAATAGAGGTGGCATAATGTTTTTTAAAAAATAGGTCAAACCATTTCGGCTCAAAACAAGGAGCCACAAGCTCAAGCATCCACATGATTAAGATCAAAAACATATATAGATATCAACAAAACACAATATTCACAATAAAAATATAATCACAAGACGTAGGCATGGAAATACCTCACTCCATCCACAAAAGAAAAGTAGTTGTCCTCAAATGCAACTAAAACAAAGATACACAATAAAACAACAAAGACAGAGGTGAAAAATGTCATCCTGCCAGGCTAAGCCTAGGGTGAAGTCTACACCACAGTCACTCCTTCTATTGGGGCATCAATACCTGGGGTCACACTATGCTCTTGGGCATCAGTGCCTGGGGTAACATCAACACTTGCTTCACTGGAGCCTGCCATGGATTTCCCTCTCAACGAAGTCTGAATGACTGAATGTACCATAGCCTCCTCAACCTCAGTCAGGCCCTCATGTGTGGTCTCCTCCTGAACACCGAGTTGCTCGTCATCAGTCTCAGCCTCAGACTTTGCAGCCACATCAACGACTCTAACCTCATCTCCGGTGCTAGTCGGAGGCAGATCAGAAAAGGCAAGAATTTCTGTGTCTAAGTCATCAGGGAACTTCATGATCCCAAAAATCATCAACATATCTGTGGACTTCAGCTGGTCCACATCTTTCCTCCACTCCACAATTGCGGCCTTTCAGTTCATCACCTCATGAGTGGCTCCCCGACCTCTCTCACACACTTCAATCCTCGTCGTAATGGCATCAATAGACTCTCTAAGAGGTTTTAAAGCAGATGTGTGCGCTTTCTCAATCATCCCAAGAACTGCAGCCTCTAGCTTGGAGGGATACACATCAGCAGAATGGGCTAGGAATCCCATCCATAGTAGCATGGTCTGGGTGAGTGGAGGTCAGGTTGCCGCAACACTAGCAGCAGACCTAGGAGAAAAGGTAGCGGTAGAAGAACACGAAATCATAAAAGGGGCAAAACTAGAAATACCTGAAGGCCCAGTGGCCGGAGTAGGCAATACTGCCTCTGCAGGTAGTGTCTCAATATCAATAATCGGGGATATATCCACTGGGCTTGTCCTCTTCTTCTTATCCTCATCCCTCAAGTACTAGGCCTCAATACGTCGGATGTCAGTAGAGGAGGTAGGAGTAACTTCCACATCCGTCTTTTCATCACGTGGCACATGGGATCGTTGTCACAACTCGGTGATCAACAACGGAGAATGAAGAGATGTCAGTTGCTTCCTAGCTCTCATGGCTATCTCCTGTTTAATAATTTCACCTAAATTGAGGCTCTTTCATGCAATCAAGGATCCAAGACAGGCCGCCTTTGTGTGGTGGAGGATAGATTCATTCTGGGACGCCATGATTATGCTACTAATGAAGTTGAACCAATACTTTGCTGCCACATTGAGGTATTTCTTCTCTATTGGCACTCCACCCTGAAGGCACCAAGGAGTACTATCAGACAGAAGAGGAGCCAACCAACCTTTCATGTCCTCTGAAGTCGTTGTCTTGATCATGCTCTGGTAGTCATCATTGATGTTGTTAATGCATTCCAATACCCCATTTAGATCATCACAATCACATTTAACTTTTCTCCCCTGGACGACTACATATTCCACTGGTTTTAAAGTAGCAGCCTTCCTCTTTCCCTGTGGTACCAGAGCGCCATAGGCTGAATAGAACTCACGAAGCCAATTAGGAATGTAGGGACCCCGGGGTTTAGTGAAAATCTGGAACTTCTGAGACCTAAGGGTGCTCCATATTTCCGGATATCTATCTATCACATCATCGATAGACAGCCTCTTCTCCTCAGTGATAGTCCTCAGTCCCTCAACCCCTAGTCTGTTGAGAGACCGGGGAGGAGGACCTTGCAAAAATAGTGCTGGGACTACAGTCTGATCAAAAACCAGAGGAGGAGAGGTAGTAAGAGGCACCCAGATCCTAGAAGGGTCATTCATCCTCTTAGAGCGTAGCTCAGCTCTCTAGGCCAATAAAAGCTGGTCATCCTCAGGCTTAGAGATGACAGCCCGAGTGTCCTGCTGTTCTCCCTCGCTTTCTGATGTAGTAAGGTGAGTCTCATAGACACCCTCACTGTTGGACATCCGGTGACTCAATAGCGAGCGCCTTGCCCTTTCCTTTTCCTTTCCCACCTATGGTAGGAAGTTTTGTTGCCTTTTCTTTTAATGCAGATGCATCCTCATTTATGGTGATCCCTCTTGCTCGCTTGCGGGGTGGATTATCAATTCCCGATACTTTTGGTCTAGCCATATCTGCAAAACACATCAAAGAGAGTTATAAATAATTCAAGAAAAGTTGCATAATTTGACTTGCATAAAGACTCGCTGAACTAGTCGGCTAGTCGCCAAGTCACTTAGGCAAGCAAGATCGGGCTCGCCGAAAGGATCAGCTTGTGATTTTTCCAAAAATAAGGCAAGTTGGCGATGTATAGGGCCCTTCGGCGAATCGTTGACACCACTCGGCTAGCTAAGAATAGCTCGCCGAATATTATAGTGTGTTTTAGGGGTTAGGCGCGCCGAAAAGGTAACTAAAGGAACCTTTCGATGAGTTGTCGAGTAAACTCGGTGAGCTCAGGCTTACTAAAGAAAGTTACTAACACAATTTAGCCAAGTTAAGATATAAAAGGTGAGCCAAGGGGGACCTTGGTAACCTCCGAGCCATTCGGTGAGCTCGACCCAGCTCGACAAACTGTACAATGTGCCAAATTTCAACCATTTTCCCCAAATTCAAGCCCACAGCCCATGAAATCAAAATCAAACAGACACTACGCAGTTCAACTCACACCCATTGGACCCATGCCTTCAGGGTACTTAGACTTTCCCCGATTTTGCCAAAATTTTCCATTTAACGACTTTTGCCCTTAAGAATGACGTCAAACGCTCCATCATTGTGAAAATTACGTCATTTGGCTCAATTTGGGGTTACTCAGACTTCACCCAAATTGACCCAACATAAACTAACCGCAACGAAATAATTTAGAATCAATTTTAATGAACTAAACACACAGATTCATCATTTTAAGCATTTAGGCACAAGTTCGAAACACAAAATAGGCAATCCAACACATAAAACTTGTTTCACACGTAGGCCCAACACATAACAACACAAATTTTCCAAAAGCATTCGAGATCAACCACTAATCAAAGGTGTGGGGTTCGGAAAACAAACCTGAATGCCAATTTGAAAACCTAGGTGGCAAAGTAATCCAAGTCTGAGCGTGAGATCACACACAATAATTGAATAAAATAGAAAAGTATGAAACATATAAAGTTTGGGTGAGAGTGTACGGGTTTAGAAATGGGAGAATACAAAGGATTTTGAAATTTTAAACCGTTTGGCCTTTTAGAACCTTTTAGTTCGCAGTCCTTTCAACAGTATTAGTTGATCATGCCGAACCACTCGGTGATTCGCTAAGTGGTCATTTCCCTCGCCGAGTTTTACAAGATCTCCAGTGAATTTGGGGGTAAAAACAGTGGACAAAATCTGGCTCACCTACCTTTTTGGCGAGTCGCCGATTAAGTACTTAGCCCACCAATTTTTACAGACTTCCACTTCAGATCTTGTGGGTCCAACGGCTGTCCAATTCAAGCTCGCCGACTGGACTCCTCGCTTGCCAAAACTCCTATTTTCAAATATACTTCACCTTTCAACCTGCATAATCAACACCTGTTATTTAAAATCAAACTTAAAAGCATTAAAAACTAGTGTTGCTTCCCAAGAAGCGCCTTATTTGACATCATGGCACGATGCAAGTACCCATTCAAGCTTCATTTTTGGGGTTTACCATAGTATCACTAGGCAACCCCCCTTGTTGTCTTGAATTCAACTGCGAAGAAATTTGACCTATTTGGGTCTCCAGCTGCTTGATAGAGACGGAATGAGATGTCAGCATCTAGTTGAGAGTTGAAATATCCTCTTTCATTTCTTTTAACACTTTATTGGACCCTTCAACCTTGTTGAGAATGCGTGAGAGAATGTCTTCCCTGCGGCGACCCTCAGAATCTTTGGGCTTTTGACGCTCATGGGGAGGAACATACATATCATTCTCCCCCACTCTTTCCTTCCAAGTGGTGTTACGATCACGCCAATCTCTGTCACGGTCTCTCCAGCCCTCATCTCTATTCCAACCCTGATTTCCACCCGGTCTTGGGTAGTTAGCATGATAACCTCCTCTTTGGTTAGCTAGGAAGTTCACTTCCTCATTGTACAACGCTTCAAATTGTGTCTCATCGGGGTTTACTCCACCAACACCCACAACATTAACATTCTTTGTACCAACACCTATGACATTTTTATCTAAGATATCCAGCTAGGTCATCATCTTTGCCATGTTTTGGTCTCTCTCTTGATCCTTTTCGATCTGCTCCTTTGTCATTCTAAGGTCGAGAAGAGAGACTTGGTCCTCATTAGTGTACCATGCCCTATTGATCTTGGTCACGCAATCAAAGAGTTGGGAAACTACTTCATAGGGTTGTTCCATTATACCACCGGGATTGGGTTGATTGGCAACTCCTTTGTTCACCGAATCAAGGCTCCTGTAGAAGTATTGCAGAAGCACAATATTTGGAAGTCCATGAGTTCGGCATTGCAACACTATTTTCTTAAATCTCAGACACGTCACATGTATGGTCTCTCCTTCCAAACATTTGAATCCTTAGATGTTGTCCCGAAGAGTCATCATCTTCGATGGGGGAAAGAAACACACTTGGAATGCAGTAGTAAGCTCATCCACGAAGTGATAGAATCTCTTGGCAACTCCGCCAACCACTTGCTTGCTTCGCCCATTAGAGATATGGGAACAACCTAAAGTGGACCGATTCTTGCAATATGTTCTTAAATCAGAACGGTCCACAGACATCAACAAAATTTCTGATATGCTCATGGGGATACTCATGAGCCTGCCCCCCAAACAAACCTTTCAATTGTAGGAGATGAAGCATGGGGCCTGTGATGTGAAAAATATTGTTGCCTTGAGCTAGAGGTAAACGAATGGCTCCAAAACCACCCAATGGAATTTGGTCATTGATGTTTGGGTCATTAACACCGTTTAGGTTTCCAACATCATCTTGGTGGCCCACTTGGCTACCATTACTTTTGTTCACACTCATCTCCTTCCGTGTTAAACACAACCAACACAAAACAAAAACAAAAATAAATAGATTCAACCATAACTAAAAAGATCACAATTCAACTTCACCAAAGGAATTTTAAACAACACCACTCCCCAGCAACGGCGCCATTTTGATTTAACGTTACAAGCACACCTCATCAAATTCTTGGTGTAAATGATTGTTAATCAGTATAAAACCCCACAATTGAGTTGGGGTCGAATCCCACAGGGAGCGCTACGTGTTCAAATTCAATTAGGAAGTTCAAACGTGGTTTAACCAGCCATATGAATAGAAATTATCGATAAAAGACATTAATCAAATTAAAGGGATGAAACAAATGTAAGATGGGAGTTTTGGTTTTTAATTATAACTAGAAAACAGTCATAAACACTTTGAATCAACAATCAGGAGAGGTATTCTCGGGATGTGATTAATTATAGGCAAATTTTGATATATGGGTAATTGAAACTACTATTAAACAACTAAAAATCAGTTAGTAGGCAATACTATAAAGGAGATACTTTTCTCTCGAACAACTATCCCGTATCAGATTATTTCTTTCGAACATCAACAAGCATAACAATGAAAAACAACCCACACCTTAACTCATCCACTCGCTCGAGCTAGATGGGTAGGATTGGGTTTAGGATTCACTCTCTCGAGCTGAACCCAACTCAATACAATACCTACAAATCATTCATTAATAATGTTAGTTCTAAAACTCGAGAGAGAGAGAAAGCCAAGAACATGAATTTAGAAGTGCATTTGCAACTACAATTCATAAATTAAACCACAATTAATGATTAAACTAACTTCAAGATAGCTTTTAAACTAGTAATCAACAATACCCACAAACTAATTCATCCCATAATCACATGATCACACCCCAAGAATTGGGATTTTAGCCAAGCATCATAAGAGAGTAAAAACTATTACTGAATTGATGAGCCATCAACTGTGTAAGAGTAATTTAGTCTTTACAATGCTTCAATTTGTAGAATATTCGTAACCCACTTCCAAAATCTCCAAATTGAATCTCTAAAACTCTTTAAAACTATGAAAAACTACAGAGAAGAGTTTTCTCAACCAAGTTACAATAATAAGAGAAAGTCCAACACTGTCCAACTCTTTAAAATAATTGTTCAAATTCTAACCACTCAGCGAGCCGCCCTTTGACTTCTTCCATTGCCTTTTCGCCTTGGCATTCAGCCTCCTCGAGTTTTGTAAATTTGAGAGATCTATCTTTGCTTTGCGGAACTGCTCGGTGATTCGCCGACTGCTTCTTTTTTTCGCTGACTTGGTTTCTTCCCTCAGGGCTGGCACACTGGAACTTTAGGTAGTCAAGGTAGCCAATCGGCGATTCAACAAATGCTCTTGGTGATCACTAGGCTTGCGTTTCTTCATTTTTTCAGATTGTTTTGTTTCATTTTGCATGTTAGAGTCCTAGCTTTGTTCCTCAATCCATATACCTTAAAATCAAGGATTGAAAATAGTTTGTGGCACAAATTAAGCATTTGAGGAGAGTAAATATATATAAACAAAGCCCCAAATGAGTCCAAATCTCGGACTCACGACATACAAGATTTTAGAATTTTGGTTTACTAATTATTAGTTGGATATATGGACGTGGATGCTTGTATGTCGTGTACATGCTAGTAGACACAGGCCTGAAAGCTTCATAAACATAGAGCCTCAGGCCTTAATATACGAGCCAACAATATGATTCACTAAGGGGACTATATTTCATAGTTGGGTCTCATGGATGGAATCTTCATAAAGTTGTAATTTTAGTCCATTGACTTGTACGACAAGAATCTATAGGTTTTTTTTAACAAACTACGAGTTGTTGATAGATGTTCATGGTTCATTTTTCAGAAAGATGGGTTTTTAGTAGTTGACCTCTATCACTTGACAGCACGGTTTGTAAATGGATTTACAAGTCTTGAATGTGGTTCGTGTTCTAGAGATTCATAACTCAGGGTTTTTAGTGAACTCTCTACTGATGGAATCTACAAACTATAAATGGATGTGTCCCCATAGACTAAATTGTAATTCCTATTTAGTAGTTATTTTTAGGGTTAATTGGGTATTTTCCTATTTTATGCTATGTTGTTTCGGGCTTATTTTGGAGAATATAATTGATTCCTAAGACCCCTAACCTCCACATTTATTTTCATTCTCTCAAAATCAAATTCTTCTCCCTCAAGCTTCTCTCCCAAGGGAAGAACAAGGATTCAAAAGCTTCAACTCTTCTTCCCCAAATTTTGTTAGGCTTTTAATTAAGTTATGTGAGAACTTTTTCAATATGTTCTTCTTTTCCCATTGAGTCCCAAAGAAACTTCAATTTCTCAAATTATGATTTTTCTCCAATTCTAGGGTGTCAGGATTTCTTCTGGGTTCTTATTCACTTTCATTTTATTCTTCATGATTAATCTTATTATGCATGATTTTATCATAATTCAATATTTTTAATGATATTTTCATAAATTCATGCTATACTAGTATTTTTGTGATCCAGACTAAGCTATTTCTATATACATACAATATGCTAAAAATATTTTCATGAAATATGGGTTCTTTGAGATAAACTATGATTCTATTTATATGACTATCACAATTTAGATTCTTTCTTATAAATTCTCTCCAATTATGTTATGTTATCAAAATTTTAAAGAGCTACTAAGATTATCAGATTTTTCGTGAATGATTCAATATTACCAGATTCATATTAATTTCATGATTATGCATTTTTTCTGTTGGGAATATACTTACCACAAAGTGGACTTTAGAAATGAATGTTTCCTTTTACCATCTGTGGACCTTCAATATCAATCCTTAATCCCCAAAACTATGCTACCCATAGCACTTAGTCTTTACAGACTTTTGCTAGTGGATCTGATTTCACGTATCATGACACTTCTTCCAATTCTAAGTGACAACGATCATTAGTCAGTAATATAACCCAACTAAGTGAGTTGGGGTCAAATCCCACAGGGAGTGGTACATGCTCATGATTCAAGAGCCAAGTACAAATATGTTCAAGTCAATCATAGGTAAAGACATTTACGAATAAAAGCATATTTCAAATTTAGGGGTGAAACAAGTGTCAAATATAGAGGTTTTGGTTGTAATTATCAACTACGATAGTAGCAAATTACACGAATAAATAAGTAAAGAGATGGGTTCCTGGGATGTGATTGAATTATAGGCCAAGGTAGACAAATGGGTAATTGCATTTGATAGTAAATAGCTGTAAATCAGTGAATAAGCTAGACTTTAGTGGAGATAAACTTTCTCTCGAACAATTTACCCCAAATCAAATTAGTTTCTCTTGAACACTAATAAGCAGCAATTAAGAACAGCCTACGCTTTAGTCCGTTCACTCTCTCGAACTGATGTGTGGAAAAGGGTTTAGGATTCACTCTCTCGAGCTGAACCCATGACAACCCAATACCTACAGACCATCAAATCAGTAACCTTGGTTTTCAAACCTCTCTCTTGAGCAAGCCAAAAACATGAAGGTAGAGTTGCATTTGCAACTACAACCCTTTAAATTTAACCACAATTACTTATTGAAATTACTTTTAAACAACATTTTAACTATCAATTAACAATACCCAACAGCTAAATCAACCCATAATCACATATTTACACCCCAAGAATTGGGGTTTTAGCTAGACATTATAAAAAGATTAAAATCGTTACCAAATTGTGTTTCCATCAACTGGATAAGATTAATTTTGTCTTTACAAAGGTCAAGGTTGAAGAATCTCAAAGACCCACTTCCAATTTCTCAAAAATGGAAATCTTCAAAGCTAAGGAATATATTGTCTCCAAACTCAGAGTTCTAAAACTTGATTGATAAAAATTAGATACTATGAAAACTGATACTCAACTAAGAATTTCAAAATGTATTTATAGTCACCTAAAATATGTTGCGAAGGACAATTCGGGCCATTAAGTCGGAATCACCGATCTATTCGGCACTCCGCCCTTTGGTAAATTCCATCCCCTTTTGCTTTGTCTTCAGTATTTTCAAGCTCTGTAACTTTGGGTGATCAAGCACTGCATCGTGGAACCGTTCGGCGACACACCGACCTCTTTTTTCAATCGCCGATTTGATTTTCTCCTTCCGGGCTTGGCACACTAGAACTTTAGGTGAGATCATAGCCATTCGGCGACTCGCCAAATGGGTTAGGCGATCACTAGGCCTTATTTTCTTCGTTCTTTCAGCCGCCTTGTTCCTTTTTGCTCATTAGTGTCCATGCTTTGTTCTTGAATCCAAATATCTGAAAATAAATTATTTACATCCGTTATTGGCACCAAATAAGTATTTGAGGACACTAAATCTATTAAAATAAACCCTAAATGAGTCTAAATCGTAGACTCTTCAACACCCCCAACTTAAACTTTTGCTTGTCCTCAAGTAAAACTTAATTTCAACAGTTCAAAAAGGATGCCTCAAATAGTGCTACACAAGACTCAATCATGAATGCACACAAAAAGACTCAACTTACTCATGCAAGGATCAATTGTGCACTCAAAGATTCAAGTTGTGACTCACCATTATCAAAGATTCTCAAATTCACAATACTTGCTTCAAATGCAAGTTCAAACTCAACAAAGGTACTCAAAAGCCTTGACACAAGGAATGATTCCATATTTACAAACAATGGTTCAACAATTTAAAGCTTCGAAATCAAAAGCAAGACTCACACTCATAAAGATGAACACAATGCATGAGTTCACCCATAGGTTTACCCTTATTTTCCAACCAACAATTGTTTCATCTCACTCAAGATCAAAACTGTCTTTTCAAGGCTTGTAACGGGGATGAGTGTAAAGGTATGGTCATTTAGGCTCTGTGGTTGTAATCCTCATAAAATGTGGTGTGAAGAACACCTTCTTTCCTTTTCTTCATCATTCTCATTCGTGCTCACAAGTCACCCCATTATTCATCTTCCATGGGCTGTTGGACACCCCATTTCTTTTTCCATTTTCCCAACTTTTTTATTCTTTTTCTTTTACATTCTTTTCCCCCTTTTCTCTCTTTTTTATATGGAGGGGTCCCTCTTTCTCAAAACCATGGGTCAAAGGGGACTTCTTTGAACTTCTTGATTTACCTTCTCCTTTCACCACACCCCCAACTTAGGCTTTTGGCCTAAGTTGGCTATACAAACAAACCACATATCATGAGAATTTAGGGTGAAGGGATAAAGAAACGTCACAATTTCATCAATTTTCTTCCAAGGAAAGGCTAACGCTCAAAAAGTGTTCAAGAGAAGTTGACACACTCACAAGGTAGGGCACAAAAAGAGGTATAATGACAAATTGTTTCACACTCTTCAATGTTGCGTAAGATCATTTCAAGAGATTGCATCACTTAGTCAACTGGACCAACAGGGTAAATTCTAGGTGTCATCACACATGGTTCACGGTAAGCTCATCACACAAGGCGTTGACACCAATGTAAAACAAGACTCCACACTTTCTCTAGTGTGCAATGTTCATTGCAAGAGACTTAATTCGAAACTTGGTTAGTCACGACGAGATGCAAAAAGTTCACATATTCTCTATGCAACTACATTTGGCCTCATTGTAGCCGCACATTCATTTTGGTTCGATTATGGGCACTATTCAAGCAATCGGTATTGATCAAGACCGATAATCAAATTTGCAAGAGACCAACCACATTCAAACAAAAACAAAAGGTCGCACAAAATTTTTCAGAAGGGTCCAAAACTTATTTACAATTAGAACAAGGAGCCACAAGCTCAATCATCCACAAAAATAGTGCTAAAGACAATATATCATCCAAAACCCAAGGTACTAACAAAGCAATAATCACAAAAGGTGGGCCTCACCCCACAACTAACAATGTTATTTATCCTCAAATGCAAGAAATAAAATATACCAAAGTCAAAAAGTAAGACAGAGAAGGAGGTAAAAAGGGATCATGTTTAAACAGTCGCTCCATCTGTCGGGGCATCATGCCCGGTGTAGTGCTCAGAACTTGGGCATCAGTGCCCAGAGTCACTTTAGAAGTAGTGGGTACACTAGGAGCTGCCATGGACGTCTGTGTCACCGATGTATGGATCACTGATGTCTGGATCACCGACTGTACAATCGTGTCCTCAAGATCTGGCAAATCTCCATATATGCTCTCCTCTCTTATCTCTATCTGCTGCTCGTCGGTCTCTGCCTCTGACTCATCGACTGATGTATCATCTCTACGTACATCTCTAGTGTTAGCCGAAGGAATGTCTGACGTCTCAGGAGCGCCCACATCAACAACACCCTATAGTAATGAAGTGAAGTGAATAGACTTTAGATAGTCTACGTCCTTTCTTAAATCTGCTACTTCGGCTTTCAAAGCTGTAACCTCAGAGGTCTCCCCATGTCTGCTTTCACAAGCCTCAACTCTCATAGTGAGAGTGTCAATGGAAGTCTGAAGGTGGGTCAGTGCAGCAATGATGACACTCTCGATCATCCATGGGATGGACCTCTCAAGTCGGGTCGCTCTCACATCAGCTGAATGAGCTAGGTGTCCCATCTTCAGGATCATCGCCTGAGTAATCTTGGCGGGCTGGGAGGATGTGGAACCACCTAGAGCCTGTGAAGAAGAAGAACTCCGAGAAGATGTACTTAAAGACCCGGGGGTCGGGGTAGGCAAATATTCCTCTACAGGTATCGAATCAATATCCATCTTCGGGGATGTATCAACCAGAGTTGCCTTTCTCCTATCAGCCTCCTCTTGAGTGTACTCAGCCTCAATGCGCTGGATGTCCGTGGAGGATAAAGGGGTAACCTCAGTATCTCTCACATCATCCCGAGGTACTCCAGCACGCCTGCACAACTCAATGATCAGGATCGGGAATGGTAGAGAAGTCTGCCTCTGCTTGGCCCTTATGGCTATCTCTTGCTCTATGATAAGTCCCAAGTTGAGCCGCCTCTTCGCTAAGATAGACCCTAAACAAGTTGTCTTCGCATGTCGGATGATGGATTCATTTTTTAAGGCATGATATAGCTGCTGATGATTCCAAATAAATACCGAGCAACTACATTCAAATCCTTCTTCTCGATCTGGACTCCCACCTCTATCCACCTTGGGGTGACATCAAAGAGAAGAGGGGAAACCCAACCCTTCAAGTCATCTAGGGACTGAGATATCGCCAAGCCCTCATAATCATTCTCAAACCCTATGGCTCACTCAAAGGACAACGTTTATGATATCACTGCAGCATCCAACTTCCACACCCCAAACCATGACCGACTTACCCTGTCTAAAATCGCTGGCCTACTTCTTGCTCTTCGGAACCAAGTCACCATACGATGTTTAGAACTCCAGGACCCATGAAGGAATATAGGGACCTCGGGGTCTGGTGAAAGTCTGAAATCTGTGCCACTGCAGTATCTCCCTCACACTCTAGTATTTGCCCTCTAAACCTTCTGTAGAAAGTAGCTTCTCCTCAAGAATTATTTGTAACCCATCACCTTTCAACCTATTCAGAAGGCTGGAGGATGTACTAATGGTGGTACCAAAAAAATAGAAGGTGTTGGAGTGGGCACTGATCTTGCTGGAGTGGAAGTTGAAGGGACTCTAGCTGAGTAAGGTGAGATCTAGAATGGATCTCAGCCTGCCGGGGCTGTAAGGGCAGATAGTCCTAAGGCTCAGATAATGCAGCCCGAGATTTAGCTGACAGTATCTCCTTGTTGTGCTCTAGAACCTCAGGTGCAGGTCTCTTGCCTTTTCCCTTGCCTCCCGTTGGACCATCTGTTCTGCCCTTCTTAGGAAGATATGCTCCCCCTTCATTTATCACAATACCCCACGCTCTTTTGCAAGGTGTCATGCCTAGGGTAGTCCTAAAGAACAGAAAAGTAGTTGCAGACAGACTCGCCGAATATCTTTGGCGAGCTAGATCGGGCTTGCCGAAATGATTGGCTCAAAAATATCAAAAAAAATTAGCATGTCGATTATGGGAAGGCCTTTTGGTGAATTGCCGACAGCATTCTGCGAGCAAGGATTAGCCCGCCGAAAGTTATAGTGCAATTAAGGGTCATGGGCACACGCAAAGGGCGATCAAGAAGGACTATTGGTGAGTCACCGAGTTCCTTCACCGACCTCAGGCTTTTGACCAAATGTTACAAAACCAAACTTCACATATAGCATGAAATTAAAGGCGATATGGGTTACTTAAGGAAAACAGCAGAGTGGTTCGGCGAACTCGACTCAGCTCGCCAAATGACTCAACATGCCTACTTTCAACCCATCATCTAAAATTCAACCCCGCAACCCCTGAAAACAAAATCATTACATGCACCCATCAAATTAAACTAGAACCCATTACTCCCATGCCTCCGGGATATTGAGACTTCTCACGGTTTGGCCAAATTTGGCCATTTGACAACTTTTGCCCTTAAGAATGACGATAACCGCTCCATCAATGGGCAAAATACGTCATTTGGTACAAATGCGGGCTACTTAGACTTGACCCAACTAAACCCAACAGCATGAAAGCACAACCCCACAATTTTTAACCAATTTTAAGGCATAAAAACTTGGAATTTAACATTAAAGGCATTTAAGGCACGATGATCAAATTAACAAAGGCACACGCAAACACAATTATGATCAGAGAGGCCCAGCACACCGAACTAAGACAAAATCAATTTCAGAAGAGTACAAATTACTAAGAATAAATTTGGGGTTCGAAAAACCAACCTCGAATGCCGAATAAACAAATTGAAATGCGAGCTGGCAAAGTAATCCACTCCGAACACAAATGTGACGACTAAAATGCGGTAAAATGCAAAAATATTGAATACTAAAGTGTGGGTGTGAGTTTGGGAAGTTCAAAATTAAGGGAAAGTGAAAGAGTTTGATAGTTTAACCCTTTGGCCTTTAAAAACCGTCCAGTTCTTGCCCATTCGGCGACATTAGTCTTGCTCGCCGACCCACTCAGTGACACGTCGAGTGGGAAATTACCTCGCCGAGTTTTACAGGACCTCCAGTTAATGTGGTGGTCCAAACAGCAGACAAGATCATGATCGCCGACCTAGTCCACGATTCACCAAGTTGCTACTGGGCTCGCTGAGTTTTACATACTCCACTTAGAAAATGTCTTAAGATCAACGGCGGTCTAGGTCTGGCTTGCCGACCTCTTTGGCAATTCGCGGACTGGGCTTTTAGCTCGCCAATCTGCATTTTTCAAACACTTTCCACACTTCAACCTATACAATCAACACACCATTATTTCTAAAACAAAAATAAAGCGATTAAAACATTGTGTTGCCTCCCAGGAAGCGCGTTATTTAACGTTGTGGCATGACTTGCCCACTCAATCTTGATTTGTAGGGTAGAGACGAGACAACACATGACCCATTTGGGTCTCTAGCAGCTGAACAAATATGGAATGGGAAACAGTCATCTCATTCAATAGTGAGACATTCTCTTTTATCTCATTCAACACTTTGTCGTGATCTTCGACTTTGTGAAGAATGAGAGACAGTATCTGTTCTATTTGTGCACCCTCGTACACCTTGGGCTTGATACACTCGTGAGAGGGAATGTACCGGTCTTTCTTTTTGTCCGGTGCTTCCAATTCGAAGATCTTTTTGGCCACTAGATCCAGCTGTGTGAACAGTTTGGCCAACATCTGGTCCTTCTCAATCTCCTTGTTGGTCTTGACCATGTGATCAAGGAGATCAACTACTATTGCATAGGATAGTCATGAGAGACCTCCCAGAGACATTTGGTCATTTACTCCTCTGTTTTTCGGACCAAGACATAAATAGAAGCAGTCCAATAGCATGTTATCTGAGATTTCATCCGCTGGGTATTGCAGTAATAATGACATTAATCTCAGCCACAGCTCATGGATTGACTCACCCTCTAGTTGCCTGAAACTTATGATGTTATCCCTAAGAATCATCATTCTTAAAGGGGAGAGGTCCATTTGGTCACCATTTCTACAAGACATGCTCATTTATGCTACTCTAAACAAGCAGCATGAAAACCAAAACTAAAAATTAAGTACGTTCAACTATGACTAACAAGAACAAAATTCAATTTAACCAAAGAATCTTAAACAACACCACTACCAGACAACATCACCATTTTGATTTCACGTATCAGGACACTTCTTCCAATTCTAAATGCCAACGATCGTTAGTCAGTAATATAACCTAACTAAGTGAGTTGGGGTCGAATCCCACAGGGAGTGGTACATGCTGAAGATTCAAGAGCCAAGTACAAAAATGTTCAAGTCAATAATAGGTAAAGACATTTACGAATGAAAGCATACTTCAAATTTAGGGGTGACACAAGTGTCAAATATGGGGTTATTGGTTGGACTTATCAACTACGATAGCAACAAATAACACGAATAAACAAGTAAAGAGACGGGTTCTTGGCATAAGATTCGATTATAGGCCAAGGCAGACAAATGGATAATTGCAATTGATATTAAATAATTGTAAATCAGTAAATAAGCTAGACTGTAGTGGAGATAAACTTTCTCTCAAACAATTTACTCCGAATCACATTGGTTTCTCTCAAACACCAATAAAGAGCAATTAAGAACAGCCTACGCTTTAGTACATTCACTCTCTCGAGTTGAATGTGTGGAAAAGGGTATAAGATTCACTCTCTCAAGCTGAACCCATGACAACCCAATTCCCAGAGATCATCAAATCAGTAAAGTTTGGTTTTCAAACCTCACTCTCGAGCAATCCAAAAACAAGAACACAGAGTTGCATTTGCAACTACAACCCTTAAAATTAAACCACAATTATTGATTGAAATCAATTTTAAACAACATTGAAACTTTCAATTAAAAATACCCAGCAGCTAAATCAACTCATAATCACACCTCAAGAATTGGAGTTTTAACTAGACATCATGAAAAGATAAAAATTGTTACCAAATTGTGTTTCCATCAACTGGTTAAGATTAATTTCATCTTTAGAAAGGTTACGGTTGAAGAATCTCAAACACCCACTTCCAATTTCTCAAAAAAGAAAATCTTCAAAGCTAAGGAATATATTGTCTCCAAACTCAGAGTTCTAAAACTTGATTGATAAAAATTAGATACTATGTAAACTGATACTCAACTACGAATTTCAAAAAGTATTTGTAGTGGCCAAAAATATGTTGCAAAGGACCATTCGGTGCAATAAGTCTGGATCGCCGATCCACTCGGCGATCCGCCCTTTCGTCAATTCCATTGCCTTTTTTCTTTGGCCTTCAGCGTCTTAAAGTTTTGTGACTTTGGTCGCTCTAGCACTGCATCGCGGAACCGTTCGGTGACACGCCAACTGCTCCTTTTTATTACCGACTTGATTTTCTCCTTCCGGGCTTGGCACACTAGAACTTTTGGCGAGATCATAGCCATTCAACGACTCGCCAAATGGGTTAGGCAATCTCCATGCCTTCTTTTCTTCGTTCTTTCAGCAGCCTTGTTACTTCTTGCTCATTAGTGTCCATGTATTGTTCCTCAATCCAAATACTTGAAAATCAAGGGTTTACATAAGTTATTGGCAGAAAATAAACATTTGAGGACACTTAATCTATTAAATTAAATCCCTCAATGAGTCCAAATGGTGGACTCATTAGGATCCACGTTAGCTCATAATCATGGTCCTAACCTTGGCAAGTACGAAACTTTCAAATCTGTGAGTGAGAAGAACATTGAACTCCATGTTGTAGCGCACATGATTTCTATCGGTTAGCGATATCTGTCATATATGTTATGATATTCAAAATATTGCATGACCTTGTACTATTTTTCATAATCAGGTCATCATTTTTTATGTTATGTTTACTTGGTCATTGCATTATAATGTTTTACAGACTCATCATGATATTATCATTTTTATGCATTTCCCAATATTCATTAAATTTTAACTACTGACCACATACATTTTTGCCTTTATTGTTTCATAATATAAGTTTTGATGCACATCTTTGCGGCTGAGGTTAGTAGAGAGTTCTATAAGCATTTACTTTTGTGAGTCCTCATTATTTCGAGGACATTCTACTTATTCTTTTTTATGATCATTTCAAACTTTACTTCAGATTTAAGATTGTTCAGGTGAGCTACGGATTCATAGTAGAAACTCGATTATGTTTAGGCTATTTCAGACATTAGTATTTCTGCTTATGAGTCGTTGTATTTAAATTTCTCATTTATGCTACGTCTAATCATTTGAGAGTTTATTTTTCTTTTCATGTTATTTCAGTTATGTATGTTGTCTTAGTGTCATGATATACCATGTGGTTAGCTTGGGGTCACTAGTGGCTCTAGGCAACATGTCACATCTAATGGGTAGTCTTGGGTCTTGACTTCAGACTGGGAAGTGGACATTCCAAAGAGTACTTGTAGGACTTCATATGACCATTATGAGTTCCTAGTCATGTCTTTTGGTTTGACCAAAGCCCTAGTAGTTCATGGATTTGACAAAAATTGGGTGCAGGCTTTGCATGGACTCCTTCGTGATGATATTAATCAATGAAATTCTAGTCTACTAAAGGAGTTGTGTAATGATGCTCTAGGTCATTTCTGTGTTTTTGCCTTTTGTTTGTCATTTAGAGCATCATATAGCGACCCCACATTTTTTATGACTTGCTGGAACTAATATTTCAATCACGTGGTCGTTTGTTTGAATTTTATGTGAATTCTTGTGTTTTGGAGCTTTTACACCTTCAACGGTTGATTTAGACCAGAAGTTTAGGAATATGGCCTCAAAATGCAATTCTTGTGGTTCTATGAGCTCCGAAGGATCATTTTAGACAAGTGGCATGGTCGACTCAGATCTCGAGGCTTGCACTGCAAGTGTATGCCATTAGTCATTTTATCTTTTAAGATTTGTCCTATGTTTGACCTCGGTCAATGTTTTTGGTAAACATGCTTGGATGAGAATTTTCCCAACGCGGTTAGATCTTAAATGGTGAGTTTGGTCTAGAATGACATTTTCGGCGGATCTGAGGGTACTGGGCTAATCCATGACCTCTTGTGAATTTTGGCATAAAATAGAGTTTTGGGTGTGGGACCCACTTTTGGTCAATATGATCTCTTATGGAAGTTTCAACTACTCTGTTGAGTGTGGAAAATAATATTTGATTGGGTTGCATATCTAGTTTATGTGCATGGTGTTCCTAACACCCCGTTAAGGGTTTTGATGTTGGCAAAAACCAGTGTATAAATATCAGTAGGTACATGCCGAATTCGGCCATCACGTTTGTGGGCAGCCGGCTACGTTTGCGGAGACCATTGAGTATGGTCACTGCATTCACAAGACCTATATTTGAAGGGTCCTTGCCACATTCGTAAGGTCCCTATTCTTTGATTGTCGCGATAGTGGGGCACTATTTGTATTTGCAACCTCTACATTCATGAAGCCCTACCGCATTCACAAAGAAGGAGTTGGTCTTGTCTTTAAATAAGACCAAACCCCGATAAGCTCGATGTCTAATATTTTAGATTTCGTTTTCTCTCTCAATTTAGCTTCAAATTGGGTGATTCAAAGTGTGGAGGTGATATGGGAGCTTGAGGTTATGTGGATGATCAGTGCGGTTTGCCTCCGACCCAGCTGGTTTCTTTGGCCTTAGACATTCATGGGGAAGGATGTACCTATCTTTTTTCATTATCTCGCTCCTTGTTTCAACCTTGGTTCCCACCTTGTCATTGGTAGTTTGGGTCAGATTCCCCATTTGGTTTGCCAAGTATTATAATTTCTTATCGTATAATGCCTCAAACTTGGCATCTTCAAGGAACTACCCACAACATGTTCCAACCACATTTACCACTTTCAATTCACCTCTCATGGCATGTTTGGACAACTAATATGGTTGGGTCATCATTTTAGACATGTTTTCATCCCACTTATGGTCTTTCTCAATTTGTTCTTTGCTCATGTTCAATTTTAAAGAACACGCTTTGTCCTCTCTAGTATGCCATGTTCGGTTGATTTTGGTGATATAATCTAGCAACAACGATGCTACCGCATACGGTTGTCGCATCAGCTCACCTTAGGCAAGTTGATCACCCAAGTCCTTTTTGATTGAATCAAGGCTATAATAAAAATATTATAACAGCAAATGGTATGGAACACAATGTTTTGGACATCGAAAGGGTAATTTCCAGAGCCGCAACTATGTCTCATTTATAGGTTGACCTCAAATTCTTTTTAAGTTTTGGAGGTTGTCTCTAAGCTTTAACATTTTTTAGGGAGGACAAAGCTCTGTCAAATAGAGCTTCAGTCAACTCATCTAAGAAGTTAAAGAATCATTTTGCAATTCCGCCAACCATCTTGTACCTTCACCTCTTAATAAGAATGGGAATACGAACGACCCACATACATCCACAAAATTCTAAAGGTTTTCATGAGCGTCTTCATGAGCTAAATCAACAAACATTCTTCTGAATTGGAGCAACTGTAGCATTGTTCCAAGTACATGAAAAACTGCCTTTGCTATTGTATGAGGTAATCGGATGGCTCTCGTGGATTAGATGACGTTCATGTGCATGTCATTCACATCACCCATATTGTAATTTTTCTCATAGTAACTATCGTTGTCACTACCGTGGTCACTTATGTTTTATACTTATAAATTACTTTACCATAACAACAAGCAACAATTTACTACAACTAAATAAATTTACAAATTAATTTCTCCAATGAAATTTTTAGCAATCACTCCCCAGCAGCGGTGCCATTTTTGATATCGCTCAAACTATTCTAAAAACATTAAGAGAATAAGTTTTCATTGTCTACAACTTTGGAAATTTATGAAAAAGGGGTTTTGTATCAAGATTAGCAATTAAACTAAAAATTTAGAAATTCTCCAAATCATGAAACAATCTAGGGGTGCGGGGATTTGAATTGATGTCACGTAGGGGTAGTTGTGTTTCTCAATAGTGCTAAACATTCATGGTTAGGCTGCATAATCTTCAATGACACTATTCTTCTTTTTATCTCATAGTACCAAATCAAAGAATCTCCTTTTAGTGTCATCTATGTGAATTACAAATTAAACTACTACTTTACGGAGTCTCTCTTTTGAGTAGATTTGGCGAAAAATAGTTTTGACCCAAAACTTCTCTTTCAAGAAAATCTATAACACCTTGGATTCAAAAAAACTGAGAAGTTGCTGCTTTTCATGACCTGGTGCCAGTTCCAATAGAGCCACCAACGGTCCTTGGTCTAACACACGGTCTGTAGGTAGGCTTGTGGTTGTCCAGTCCATGTTTTCCACAAATGTCTAGTCCTAGTACTTTATGACGGCTCACTAGGATGGTCCATTGTCCAATGCATGAGCCGTAAGTATATCTTGTAGGTTATTCCCAAACTCAGTAAGATTTTAAGATAAAAAGTTGGAACCCACTATTGGATTTACGGCCCGTTGGGAGACCCACAGACCATACATAGGTTTCGTCGATAGGGGTCCAAAATGGGTGGTGTTTGATATCTCCCACGGTCGACCAGGACAGTTTGTGGTCTGACCAACGGATCATAGGTCCAGCCATAGGTGAGGTAGGAAGTTATTTTAAAAAAGGCTTTTGGATCTTTCCTTATTATTCCAACCTAATACTGTGTCGTTTTACCCTTTACAAAGACATATATATTGATTTTTAACACCAAAACACCCAATTAAATTCATTCTCCTCAATTCCCCAGAGTTGAACAAGTCCTCCTCTCAAATATTTCTCTCTTTAAGGAAGAAGAATAAAGCTAGGGTTTCAAGATCATGTCACTTAATCCTCCTTTGATTTCAAGCTTTTTGCATCAAGGTATAATAGTCTTCACCTATGGAGCTCTTTACTCCATAGGGTTCCTAAATTCCTCACTTTAAATGTTTGAAATATCCAATTGAAGTTAGATTTACTTCCATTTCATGTGTTCTTTTCAATGTTGATCTAATTGATTGTTTTATGAACTATTATGTATGAATTGCGATAATTCCATATTTTAAAAAATGAATCCATATGTTCACCCATGCGTAACCTATGTTTTTTAGTCTATGATGATTAATAGTGGGTTTTGAACAATGCAAGATAAATTTATGAAGATATGCATGTTCTTATGAAACTAATGAAATAGGATATATGTTTCTTTGAGAGTAAAGCATAAATGTTGTTGTTGATTGTTGTGAAAGGATTTCTCACATAATACTTGATACGTGAATGTGAACTGTTTTCTCACATAAAGAATTATTAGAGTTGAAAGGATTTCTCAACTAAACTATGAATCATGTTTTAGGAGTTTCTCTAATGGTAAGAGAAGAGGTGATTACTCATGTCACCATAATGATATGACAAGCAGTGATTACCCATGGCCCTTAAAGATAAGATTATTTTGATGATGACTAATCCGTTGGAATTTCGCTTAGAATTGAGTGGACAAGTGACGATTATCCGTGTCCCATAAACTATGTGCCATCATAGGTTGTCTTAGGTAGACATTAGCTATTAGATCCAATTAAGCTAGAAGTCGTGGTTCTTACCTTGGGAAGTTTGTTAGATACCTGATTTCATGTTATAGCTCACATGGTCTCTATTTCGGTTAAGGCAACTTCCCAAAACAATAATGATGAACTAAGGTTACTTTTAGAAGTATCTCACATGTGTTTAATGATGATTTTACTTGCATTGAACATGATAATGAGTATGTTTTAAACCTCTTATCCTATGTTTTAACTTGGTCCTTTCATATTACAAAAATGTCTCTTTAGCATGATTTCGTAACGTTTATCCATTTTTATCATACTTGGTACGTTATTGGATGATATACCATAAGTTTACGGTATTTTTAATACATTTCACTTAAGAGTTGTGTGTATCTAGGGCCATTTTGTATTAGAATTAATGTTTATTGTGTCATATTTGCAGGAAGTAGGCTTGGATGAGGTCGAGAGAGATGACATGTGAATTTCTACAGAAGGAGCCACCCAAGGAGTTGACCTACGAACCGTAGGTCCAGTCACGGTCCATCATTGGTAGGCATGGAATGATCTTCACGGAAGTCTGACCAAGTGTGGAACCACGAAGGCCATTGACGGAGCAAAGGATGACCCACAGGCCGTCATGCACATCATTCATTTGTATAAGGGATTTCAAGTTCCGGTATCTGAAGAAAAGTTCTAAGTGTGGAGCCACAGAAGGGGACACACGGACCGTAGGTCAACCTACAGTCCGTACTGCACACCTCTCGTTTGTATCTGAAAATTGAAGTTCCAGCTTCTGAGAAAAAGTCTAAGTCTTGGGCTACAGAAGGTACCTATGGACCGTAGGTCTAACCACGGTCCGTAGGTAAGTCTCGACGATCGAAGCCGTGTCCAGCAGTTTTATTTCCTTATTTCATTTCCTTTTTGTTTAGGACAAGGTTTTCAATAAATAGGGTATGTAAACCTCATTTTTGGAGGTTAGGCACCATAGTATAATTTTAGTTCTTGATATTTTCTTGGGAATTAACTTGCAAACTTTGGCAATTTGATTTCCTAACTTCGGTTTATAAGAATTTTTCTTTTAATTTCAATTGGAGATTACGGGTTTCTTCTACTCAATACTTAAGTTCATGAGTTCTTCTTCTACAATTATGAATTGTGTTCTTACAAGCTTGAGTAAGTAAATCAACAATTAGGGTTGTGGGAACCATGAGCAATTAACAACGTATGAATAATAACTAAGTAATTCATGACTAGTGTTGATGCATGCATTGATAATTCTTTCGTTTAGAATTCTTTTTAACGGTGGCAAACATTAGAACTCGCATTGTTGTTACTTTTCGGACCAAGGAGGTAGTTAATAAGAAATGAATTATCAACAGAGATTTAGTGTGATACTATCTAATAGTTTAATGTCAATTGGTGAGAGGGTGAAAACTAAGCCATACATTGATGTGATGTCTAATATGAGGTAAAGGTAAGGGTTAGTAAATTATAGACACGTAACCAGACCAAGGTGCAAGGTGAAATTTCCTATTTGGCGGACCAGGCACTTAGGTATACGTAACTTACCATTTTCCATGTGATACACTAGTAAATGATTACTATTATTAGGATTACCGTGTTAAGAGCTTATGTGGAACACATACACCCTAGTTTCTATCTCTCATTGATAACAACAAAGTTTGAATCTTGCTCACTTGTTACTTGACAATAATCAGTTATTTGTTTCAGAAACCCCCCCCCCCCTTTACTTACTTGTCTTAGAAAGAAGTTGAATAAACGAATATAATTATCGTAAGTTAAGTTTAAGTCTAAACCATATTCCTGATGGGATCGACCCCAACCTGCAAGTTGGGTTCTTTAATTGACAATGATCGCTTATACTTCTTTAGGGAGGTGTAATTTGAGAGTATCAAATTTTGGCGCTGGTGTCGGGGAATAAGGCTTTTAGATTAAGTTTAACAACATTATTGACCTTTAGTGAATTATTTCCTAATTTTATGTTTTCTGTTGTTTTTGTTTTCTTCAGGTTTCCACTCTAGTGTATGCTAAGTACACAGAGTGAAGGCTAACCATTGACCCCATACGATCCAGAGTTGAGCAAAACTTTGAGAAAGATGAATAATAAAGGGGTCCATGATAATCCACTCTTAGAGGAGCTTGAGGAACAAGTGAATAATGAGAATGCTCAGGTTTATGATGATAATCTAATTTGAGATGCATTGAGGGTGCAGGATCCACCAGAACCAAGACTGTGTGATAATTACAGTGTTGAATTCACTACCGTCGAATCTGAACGACCCATTGTTCTCCCTCCTCTACCTACTGGGCATACATTCGTGGTGACTAGCAGTTTGATGCAGATGCTTACAGCAAGGGGTATTTTTTTGTATGGCTTCGGAAGATCCGCATGGGCACATGGCCAAGTTGAGGAGTGTTTTAAGAGTTGTGTGGGGTGACCGGAGTTGGATATGAACGTTATAGGGTTGAGAGTCTTCCCTCTTTCATTAACCGGTGATGTTACTGTATGGTTTTCTGAGCTTCTGTACAACTCGATTCATAGATGGGACCAATTGCACAAGGTGTTCATGGCCAAGTACTTTATGTTGTCAAAGAAGCTATACCACAAAGATAAACTCAACAACTTTATGGCACTACTTGGATAGTCTATGAGTAGTTTCTAGGATAGGTTTACTACATTCATAAGAAGTGGTCCGAACCACCGTATTGATGATGAGTCACTGAAGGAGTATTTCTATAGAGGGCAAGATGACAATGGTAAGGTTATGCTTGATACTATCGCTGGAGGATCATATGGTGAGTGCACTTTTGAGGAGAATGCTGAGAAATTGGTGAAGATTTCCTGAAAAAATAAAGAATGGAGCACTCGAAAGTCAGACATTAGAAGAAGCACTTTTGCAGTTCAATTTGCACCTAGTCAATCTGCCGATGACATTCGTGAGGAGATGGCTCATATAAGGAAAGAACTTAGGTTGGTAGTGAAGCAAGTAAGTGGAGGTCCAGAAAATGTAAAGGTGGTGAAATATTTGACTAGGACTCCACCACCACTTGTTGAGGAATGCTATTTTGAGGAAGATGCTTACTTGGTGAATGATTAGGCGGGGGGTTTCCAAGCCAACGCCCAAGGCTCCAACTCGGATAATTGGTACCAAGGGAAGGGAAACCAAGGTCGAAACTATGGCAACTACAACTGAGAGGGTCAATATTTCCGGGATGGGAACTACAGTCTCCACAACAACTAAAATCGGAAAAAGTATGGCGATAGAAACGATAGGGTTAGACCCTATGTTACTCGTGTAAGTTGGGAATCTGGAAATAGGGAAGCTGGGGGTAGTATGTCACGGATTGAGGATATGATATAGAAGATAATGCAGAGGTTCGATTCGACTGGTGAGAATATAAAGGAGATGCGGAATGACTTGTCTGGAGTTAGTCAAAAAGTTGATGCCCATGAAATGTCGATTAAGCAACTCGAGCAGCACATGAATCAATTGTCCACTACAGTAAACCCACAGCAGCCTGGCACACTTCCTAGCAACACCATCCAAATTCTAAAGAATGATGGGCATTTTATGGCAGTCACTACTCGAGTGGGTAAGCAAACCATTGATCCACCTATGTCGTCTGAGGTTGAAATTGTGGTTGAAAAAGATGATGATAAGATTGAGGTTACTGGAGAGTCCAATAATTCTACAGAGAAGGAAGTGGAGATAACCCAAAAAGTTGACCCATGCCTAGACCTCCACCTCCATTCCCTCAGAGGTTGGTAAAGAAGAATGAAGAAGGGAAATACTGCAGGTTTATTACTATTTTGAAACAACTTGCCATCAATGTTCCGTTAATAGAAAATTTGGAGCAAATGCTTGGGTATGTGAAATTCATGAAATATTTAGTGACTAAGAAGAGGTCCGTAAGTTCTGAAGATGATGATAGATTGCAACATTGTAGTGCTATTTCTACGAGGTCACTTATTCAGAAGAAGGAGGATCCTGGTGCCTTCATTATTCAATGTACCATCGGGTTGTTACATTTTTCTAAGGCGTTGTGTGATTTAGGTGCTAGCATTACTCTGATGCCATTGTCTATTTACAAGAAGTTGGGTTTAGGGGTTCCAAAACCGATTGCAATACGATTGCTCACGGCCGAGAGAACTGGGAAGAGGCCCATTGGTGTGCTCCAAGATGTACTTGTGAAAGTGGAGTCTTTTATCTTTCTGGTGAATTTTGTGATACTTGATTGTGAGGTGGATTTTGAGGTTCCCGTCATCCTTGGGATACCATTCTTTCCTATTGGTCGCGCCTTGGTCGATATGGAGAAAGTGCAGATGAAGTTTCGATTGAATAGTGAAGAAGTAACTTTTAATATCTGTAGATCCATGAATTAGGAAAGTGATCTCAAGTCAGTGTCGGTGGTGACTCATATTGTGGAGCAAGGTTCTGATGTGTCTATTGCAGAGCGGTTGGGTGTTGATGCACTTAGAGTGTATTGAAGACTATGATGAGTTCGTTGCCGTACTTGATACGTTCGAATTCCATTCCAAACCGAAGAAATTGGAGTTAGATATGAATAATTGTGACTCTCCACCCGCAAAACCGTCTGTTGACGAGGCTTCAAAATTGGATCTTATGGCTCTACTGTCACATTTGAGGTATGTATTCTTGGGGAGAGATGGTACTTTACCGGTCATCATTGCGGCCCATTTAAATGTGGAACAAGTTGAGGTGTTGATTTCTGTGTTGAAGAGGTTCAAGCGGGCTATTGGGTGGACTATTGCGGACATTATTGGAATTCGTCCTGGTATTTGTTCTCATAAAATCCAACTCATGCAGGATCACAAGCCTAGTATTGAGCACCAAAGATGACTAAATCTGCTTACGCAAAAGGTAGTGAAAAAGGAAATCATCAAGTGGTTGGATGCTGGAGTCATTTATCCCATTGCAGATAGTAGTTGGGTTTGTCCTGTTCAGTGTGTGCCCTAGAAAGGTGGGATCACTGTGGTTCCTAATGTGAAAAACGAGCTCATTACGATGCATCCAGTTACTTGATGGAGAGTATGCATGAACTACCAGAAATTGAATGCTTGGACATAAGAGGATCATTTCCCTATGTCGTTCATGGATCAAATGTTAGACCGCCTTACTGGTAAGGGTTGGTATTATTTTCTTGATGGTTATTCGGGCAAGATTCAGATCTCCATAACTCCGTACGACCAAGGGAAGACCAGCTTCACTTGCCCTTATGGGACTTTCTCCTTCAAACAGATGCCATTTGGGTTGTGTAATGCTCTAGCGACCTTCCAGCATTGCATGATGTCGATATTCTCTGATATGGTGGAGGACACTATTGAGGTATTTATGGATGATTTCACTGTGGTAGTGAGTCATTTGATGGTTGTTTCAATCATTTGTCCCAGGTACTTAAACGGTGTTAAGAGTGCAATCTTATGCTCAATTAGGAAAAGTACCACTTCATGGTGAAAGAGGGGATCGTTCTGGGTCATCGAATTTTAGAGAAGGGCATTGAGGTTGATAGAGCGACAGTCGCGGTAATAAAAAAGCTTCCATCACCTATCTCTGTTAAAGGTGTTAGAAGTTTTCTTGGGCATGCAGGCTTTTATAGGAGGTTTATCAACGATTTCTCCAAAATTGCACACCCATTGTGCAAATTGCTCAAAATGGAGTGTATGTTTGATCTTCATGATGCTTGTCTGAGAGCATTTGGAGAGTTAAAAGAGAAGCTAGTTTCCACACCTATCATTATTTCACCGGATTGGGGGCAACCATTTGAATTAATGTGTGATGTTAGTGGAGTGGTGCTTGGTGTGGTATTGGGATACAGGTGAGAGAAAATTCTTAATCCTATTTACTATGCCAACAAAGATCTTAATGTGGCTCAAAAGAACTATACAGTGACTGAACATGAACTCCTTGCTGTGGTTTTCGCATTCGAAAAATTTCAATCCTACTTGCTTGGTACTACGGTCATAGTGCATACTGACCATTCTTCATTGAGGTATTTGATCACTAAGAAAGATGCAAAGCAGAGGTTGATTAGATGGGTGTTGTTGCTGCAAGAGTTCAATTTTGACGTGAAAGAGATAAATGGGACAAAAAATCAAGTTGTCGATCACTTGTCCAGATTAGAGGAAGAAGTTATTCTCAAGCTAGGAGATGGGACTGAAATTGATGATGCTTTTCCAGATGAACAGGTATTGGTTGCTTCTCATGATTTGATTCCTTGGTTCGCAGTCTTTGCTAACTACTTGGTAAGTGATCTGGTGCCATCAGATTTGTCTTTTCACCATAGGAAAAAGTTTATGCATGATGTGAATAAGTTCTTTTGGGATGAGCCTTATTTGTTTCATACATCTGCTGATGGGATTATTCGTCGCTGTGTGCCCGAGATTGAGATGATAATTATACTAGAGGCGTGTCAATCTTTTCCTGTTGGTGGGCATCACAGTGGTATTCGGACTGCGTATAAAATTTTACAGTCTGAGTATTACTGGCCTACCATCCACCAAGATGCTCATGATATCGCCAAGCCTTGTAATCGTTGCCAAAGAGAAGGGGGAATTTCAACGAGGCAAGAGCTACCTATGAATCCGATATTGATGTTTCCTGGCAAGCTCAAGTCCAAGTGGTCTGGGCCATTCATAGTAACTTTAGTGTTCCCATATGGAGCGGTCGAGCTCGAGAACAAGGAGGGAAAAAGGTTCAAGGTGAACGGGCAAAGCATCAAGCTCTACATGGGAAAGAAGAGAGTGAGCAAGAAGTGGTTGAGGCCTACTATCTTCATGAAGTGTAGGTAATCAAGGGCCCTGCGTCGTGACACGACGTTAAATCAAGTGTTGCTTGGGAGGCAACCCAAGATGTACAATCTAGCCAACTATAGGTTTTTCTTTTCGATTAAGGAGTTTTCTTTGTTTATTTGAATTTCTGTAAAACTTTAGATAGGTGTTTTATTTTTGTATTAGTGTTGGCTAGATATAGCATATGGTCCGTGTCTAAAAAGTGTCCAGAAAATGTAAAAAGAAAGGCCTAACGGTTGCTACATATGCAGGGACGAATAGGTGAATCTGCAGAAAATAGGCTATGCAGAGGTCTACGGACCCTATCAACGGTTCGTGGATCCATCAATGGACCGTGAATAGTGTATGTAGACCCCTAGGTAAGTCCTCAAAATCTCTAAGTGTATGAGTGACCTACAGACTAGACCTATGGTCCGTAGACGACGTTTCGTGGGTCCAGATTAGGGTTTTTGGAGAACCGACCTTTTAATAAAACCTCTTCATTCCAAATTTATCCAACATTACCCAAATTCCCTCCTAACCGTTTCTATGCCCTCCAAATCCCAAAACTCCCATATTAACTCCCCATATCACTCCCATTTTCCATAATCGTCTTACCCTCTCCATAATTCTCTTCCTCTCTCCTCACATCACCCCATTCTCCCTTCACAAAAGAGTTCAAGGTCCGAGTTCGGCGTCAAAAGGCTAGCAAAAAGGTCTAAGGAGTTCATTGCTATTGCACACTGACCCATTTCACTTACTTATAAGGTAATACGACTTCACTCTAACTGTGAATTTCATTGTTCATTGTGAAATACATGAAGTCATGAAATAAATCTTGACCTTGGGTTGTTTTTGTATGAAATTGCATAATAAATTAGTGTTGGAAAAACCCTTGGGACGATGGAATGTGAGTGTGTTGTTCCTTTTAACCAAATTATCGCAAGTAATAGGTCTAAATGGAAGTTTCGACTTAGGGTTCCTAGTTTATTATGCTAAAAAGGTTAAATTATAGGTAATCAGAACCCTAAGGATGACAAACAATCATAAATTGTGTTGAAATGCATGATTACACTTAGGTTGATTGTTTGAATTGTTGAAATATGGAGTACAAATTGAGGCATGTCTGAAAGCTCGCACAGTCCTGACTGATGGGACCCCATCCACGGACTGTAGGTCGGGTTCGTGGGTCTGTTGCACATGAAAAAACCACCAAGTTTGGACCATAGATGTGAACTACGGTCCATCGTTCCATCCACGGACCATTCTGCACATTTATGGTTGCCATCAGAGACCCAACTTTTTGGGACCTCTGACCTAAGAAGGGGACCCACAGACCGTAGATACCCACCGTAGGAGGTCACTGATGCTACTCTTCCAAAAAAAAATGTTTTGTGTCGTTCCTTGGTCTAAAAACGTTTCGAGTGTTTTTTTGGTCTATTTTGGTACTATCTAAGCCTCCACAAGTACCATGGCTCCCAAGAAAACTCCGACCTACGCTGCGAAGGGCAATTCGAAATCTGTGGCACCAACCTTCCAGCTAATTGACGAAGATACTGATACGGAGACTGACCCCGCCTGTTTCCCACCTAATACTAGGACATCCCCCATGGCACCCCGCACTACAAGGAATCAAACACGACAGGTGATTTCCGACGTGGTGACTGCCCTTTTTTTATGAGGGGGATACACTGATCGGTTCACTGGCTTTCTCTAAGTCCACTTCTTCCTCCAGCTCCGCATCTGGCTCAAGTTCTAATGGCGCCAACACCTCATCCTCCGAGGCTACTAGTACAGGGGACATTCCAGTGCCACAAAACACCGATCCTGCTCTAGTTGCTGAGGAGCCAAACCGATGGTATGTGAGTAGCCAGTGGTAGATATACAGAGACGCTCGCATCCTGACAGAGAAGGAGAGGATCGCTCAATTGGTCACCCAGGAGGGCCGGGTACTCACAGGCAACCTTCGTACCATGCCCGACATCTATAGGCACAGGTGCGAGTGGATGGTCCATAGCTCAGGGACCTTCAGTGAGAAGATAGTCAGGGAATTCTATGCTTCAAATGCAGCCACCTTCTGAGGTTCGATTGATAGACGGGCCAAGCCCGCCACCCAGCCTCAGTCAGGGCCACACTATTGCATGGGTTTTGGTTGATATATCTGAAACCACCATCCGTAGGTTTCTCTATGGTCCGGGCCACACTCTAGCAATCAACACGACCGAGTTTGATTATCGATGGGATATCGTTTGGAGCGGGGCATTCCAGAGGATTACAGAGCATAAGGAGACTCTATTGCGCTGGTTAGCGCGTCACCTTGCTACAGAAAAAGAGCGCACCGAGTGGGTCAGCACCCCTGATACGCTCAAATTATAGCTCCCTAAAGAAGCATAAGCGATCGTTATAAAGTAAAGAACCCAACTTGTAGGTTGGGGTTGATCCCAAGAGGAAAATGGTTTAGACTTTACTTTAACCAACAATTATATTCAATTAGTCAAATTACTTCCAAAAATAAGTAATAAAAAGGAGGGCTTTGTAAAACAAATCGTAAGAATTCAATAAATAATCAGTAATCAAAAGTCAGTTTTTGATGTTGTTATCAAGATGAGTGAAATAACTAGGGTATACGTGTTCCCCACAAGTTCATAACGCAGTAATCCTAGTAATAGCAATCCTTTCTTAGTGTACTACATGCAAAGTGATAAGTTAGGTATCTCTAAATCCTTGATCCTGCATCTAGAGAATTTCACCCCGCACTTTGGTCCGGCTATGTGTGTGTACTTTACTAACCCTTACGTTTACCTCATATTAGACATCATAATCGATGTTTGGCTTAGTTATTACTTCGCACCAATCGACACTAGCCTATTAGATAGTATCACACTAAATCTATGTTGATAATTCTTTTCTTGTTGATAACCTCCTTGGTCC